>OVAX01000871.1:0-61327 GCA_900406405.1 Lepidium africanum | reverse complement strand
TGATGATGATGATGATGATGATGATGATGATGATGATGATGATGATGATGATGATGATGTGCTCTTGGATGAGGTAGAAGACTTCGTTGTTGAAAAGGTTAGGGAAAATGTACAAATTTCTCAAGAATCGGTAAATGAAAAAGACGATTTTTTAGAGAAAGTGAGGAGTTATGTTCCACCACCATATGAACCAAAGCTACCATATCCAGGGCGCTTCAAGAAGCAATTATTGGCTCAAAAAAAGGAGAAGTTCTTCAAACTCATGGAGATGTAAATNAAAAAAAGGAGAAGTTCTTCAAACTCATGGAGATGTAAATGTTACTATGCCTTTGATGGACGTAATTAGAGAAAACCCTACATACTCGAAATTTTTGAAGGAATTGCTCTCAAACAAAAAGAAGATGGAAGAGGGTTTAGAGAAGGTTAATCATGGCTGTAGCTTCATTATCACTCAAGTCACACCACCAGAGTTCAAGAATCCGAATGGGAAAAGTGAGAGTGATTACTTGGATTGGGATACAATTGAGAAAATGGTAATTCTTTGGGACGAAGAGAGTGGAGAACCCCCACCTATGAACTTGGAAAACGTCCCACCCTCTAATGAGAAGATCTACAATAAAGAAGATGATATAACCTTTGAGGACACCTTCATTGAATCCAAGACACAAAAGGTGGAAGTTGAGAAAATACCACAAGAACAAAATGATGAAAACGTTTTTGGAGATTGTATGAAGGTTGAATGCATTGAAGATCCAAAGGAAATATTGCTTCATGTGGATGAATTCTCACTAATTGAGAATGTTTGTGTGCAACCTATCATCACCCATGAGACAAAGGTTGCAAGGTCTAAGGAGAACCAAGAATACACCATTGACAAGACCTATCAAGAAGGTGATGAAGAGGTATTTTTCAAGTCACCACCAACTAGTCAACACCTTTTTGTAGTCTTCTCCAAAGGTTTGAGCATTCATGATCCATGGAAGATACTATTTGGGGAGATTCGTATGAAGGAGTTTGAGGGTTGGTTCTACGATAAGTATGATCTCGGTGATCCACTTGGAATCAATACTCCTTTCTTAAAAAGAGTAAAAGGGGTTTGCTCTTGAGATGTGTTTGTGGAGAATATTCCACTCTCCGATCTCATCACCGTATAAGAAGCAGTGCCTTAATCGAGCTCGAGACTTTAAACGAGCGCACTTGGGAGGCAATCCCATGGTATCCTTTTACTTTGTTTTAATTTCTCTTTGTCTTGTTGAGTTGAGTGTGTTTTGTGAGTTTCTTGGATAGGTATTGGGAGTTTGGTTAAAGGAGAAGGAAGGAATAGAGTTTTTTAGCTACAAATAGATGGCTTTGGAGATTGGAACTCGGCTATTTGGACAAGAAACTGGCCGAGACTACAGCTAACTCTTTGCCAAATACCATCACGCCTATTTTAACATACACAAGGCTAAAACCTATTACTTCCTCAAGGTAACAATCACCACTTTTGTACATAATT
Source organism: Lepidium africanum (assembly GCA_900406405.1). Lineage (NCBI taxonomy): Eukaryota > Viridiplantae > Streptophyta > Magnoliopsida > Brassicales > Brassicaceae > Lepidium > Lepidium africanum. Next base: position 59,829 of record OVAX01000871.1, on the reverse strand, counting down.
ATAGCTTTTCATTTTGATTTTTGTGCACGCCTTTTGCCGGATTCTCCTTTCTTGTGTTTACTTTCTCACTGGGACGGTGAGAAGTAAGTCCGGAGGAGGGAGCCATTCAGTTACTAATGTGGTTTTTAGTTGTTTTGTTTTCCTTATTTTTAAGTCTTTTTCATGCATTGCATTTTCATGAAATTTGTTTTGAAAATTCAAAAATAAGCATACATGTAGTTTGCATTTTCATATAATTTATTTTAGGATTGAGTCTTAGTTTCCATTTTAGGATTGCTTGGGAATGGTTAGGTATCATAAGGTTGATGATCCATTTGCTAAGTTCAATGACCTAGTTAATAATTGTTTGATGCATAAATTGCTTGTTGAAAGGTAAGATCAAACCATACTTGGAATGCTTAGTCTTAGGTTCACCTTAGTTGAAGCATGCTTTGATTTGATACCACCCTTATCTATTGGAACCTAATATTGACTAATAATTATCATACTAGGCATTGTAGATGAACTCATGGATTCACATATACATACTTGGGTCTCTTATATCATTTTACCACTCTTGTGATCCAAGTAGCTAATTCATTATATGGATTAGTTCCTCACCCTTAGCCTAGCCTTCTTTCAAGCCATCATGTTTTGTGAGCATTTTAGGCCTTATTCCCGAAATGAGCTTGGTAGAAAATGTTAGGTTTTAGTCGACAAAGATGGTTTCTCATGTAGTTCCGGATTCACGCTTTTTGAACCGGATAGGACCAGGTGGGAAATTGACATTGGGTGAGAGTATATGTGTTGTGGAGCTTAAAAAGCTTGAATTGGGAAAAGGTTGATATATTGTGATCATTATGATTGTTCATGGAAGGATTAGGAGAGAAAGGGAATTGAATCATGAAAAAAAAAAGGTCTAGTAAAGGGCTTTGGAAGCAAAGGAAAATGTTATGTGGTTCAAACGGATTGAAAAAGGAAAAGACTATAATCAAAAGGATTTAAAAAGAAGTTGAGCCATAAGTATAAGTAAGCCAAACCTGCTAGATGTCCTAAAAGTATAAACCCCTCTCTGTAGTATGTTAATGAAGCAAGGAAGTTGAAAGTTGATCCAAATTTGTGTTAAAAGAGTGAGAATTGCCTGTTTAGATAAGGGTAGAAAATTATGATCAATTGGGATTATTTTAGCTTTAGGCAAAGTTCGATTATGGGTATTTGGGTAGATGGGATTCTATCTTTGTATGCATATATTGGCTTGGACCTTTAGCATTCTTCTAAAGCTCATTTCATTCGTACAGAGATCCTTGCATTAGAGCATATTGAGCCATATGGATGAAGAGATCACTTTTATCTCTTGACCTTACCCTTAGCCAAATGAGTTTATTGAATTTGCATAGTATGTCATGGTTCGGATTTAAATGAATTTTAAAAGGGTTGGTGGATTTGAATGCATTGTGTAGATTAATGTTGGATTTGAGTTGAGATGTGATGAGTATGGCTAAGATTTTTAAGTAGACTTTGCTCGTGCATCTTAGAATTACTAACTTGGTTATTGAGGTTAGCATTGCACCATATTGTCTTTTGCCTTGAATTCCGGTCTCAACCTCTTCTTTGGATTATTGTCTTGTTTGCTTGAGGACAAGCAAAAGGTAAGTCCGGGGGAGTTGATGTGTCTCATATTTGCCTAGTTTTCACCTTATATTAGCATCATTTTCTAGTCATTTAATTGCATATCATGTCATTTTAGGTTCATATAGAGTCACTTTCATGCATTAGTGTTATTAGGCTTTGCATTTGCACTTTTTCTTGTTTTTCGGTATTTTTAGGTGATTGGAACCTTACACTATGGAGATTTAAGCTTAAATGAAGAAGTTGGAAGCTTGGAGGTTGGGATTATGCTTGGATAGGAGAAGGACTGGAGAAAAAGATCGAAAAATTGGCCAAGCCGTGAGTTGAAGATGTGTGCAAGCCGCGGACGCGACCCGTCTTGCAACTTTTATTGATTGCAGGTACCTGCTACCATCTGAAGGGCTGCGTCCAAAGCTTCCATCCATAGGCTGCAGGATGAAAGCTCTTGACCGGACCTGGGACCTGCATTGGTCGCGGGTCGTGAAGCCAATTCGCGCGGCAAATTCGCGATCCGTCTTTTGACCCGTCCCGGTCCCGGACTTCAGCCACAGGAAAAGTCTCGAGCCGCCCATGATCCATTCCAGCCATGGCCACCAATGCTCTTGACCAGACCCACGACCTGCGTAGGCCACGAACCGGAAACCCAGCCACAACTCTCGATCAAGCTACCCGAGACTTTACCCGATGCGCTTAAAGATGATGATGGATGACAACATTCTCCTGAACGGAATTGGCTGAAATTTGGACACAAAATAGCCACAAGATTCAGCTTTCATTTGGCGGTGGTTTGAAGGCATTTGAACAAGCGGTTAGAAAGTTATCACTAAATTACTCAACGTAAGTCATATGACCGTGAGCCACACACGTCGAGGCCTAGACCGAGAACTCTCCAGCGGATGAATGAAGCACAGCTCTCGACCAAAACAGATCAAGACCTAACCCGAGGACCTGTTAAAATCACTCACACTTGGCGCCTTTTGATTGGTTTGACCCGGTTTGTCATGGGTCAACCCGAACCCATTTGTTTTGGGCTTTTTTTGGGCTTGTTCTCCAGGTTTTCTTCTTATAAATACTTAAGCGTTGTGAGAAACAAAAAGAAAACAACCACCCTTTATTTTATTTTGGATTAAAGCATAATTTTAGAGAGTTCTTGTTTGGTTTTGGTCAAGAACATTTTTAGAGAGAGATTTGAGAAGAACTTGAGATCCATTTGGGTGATTCTTTATTGAATCATCTCTTGCTCTTAATTGAAGAATCTCTTGTCAATTTCTCATCTCTTTCTCAATATGTTCATCATTTCTCTTGCTTGTATTTTTTATTTTGTTATGCATTTTAGTGAGTAGTTTGTTTAGAATGGTTTAGGTTGTGGCTAGATCTAGGGCTTGGCTTTGATTGTTTGATGCTTAGGATTGTTAGAACCTCCTATCTAGGTGCTCTCAATGCTAGATTCATCTTGATCACATGGATTTAGATGCAAGGAATATTATCGCCCGAGAGGTGTTCGATGAAATTCGTGATAGACTATTTTAGGGATCTTTCTCTAACCATTGAGAGATGATGTTATGGGATTGATTGGTCATAGTGGACTTGATTGTAAAGCATTTGGGAGTCTTAATCCAACAAATAAGAGTTTAGTTGGATCATTACTCTTGAATAGTAATTAGTGCCATGAGAGTGGGCTAGTCTAGCTATCATTGTTGTGTTCCATACCCTAGGTGGTGCATTCATTGTCTCTTTGTTACATCATTCATCCATTGTCTTGCCTATAGATTGATTGTCATTTCTTAGATCATTCGCCTTTATCATATTGTTATTTCTCTAGTTTAATCTTGATTGCATTTGCTAGTTTAATCTTGTTGCTTGATTGTTGGTTTGGTTAGTGATTAGATTGCATATGTTTGCTTACTATTTTAGTCTTTAAATTGCATCACCATCCACCTTGATTGCTCTAGCTTAACACAACTCTTTGCATTCCTATTGTGCATCCTCATACTCCTTTGGGTTCGAACCTCAAATGCTTGCAATGACATGTTGTGAAGCGTTTGTTGATCTATAAATTTAATTGTTGGTTGCCTAGGAAAACATTTAGCATCACCAGACTTTGAAGAGTTATCTAGATAGAAAAAGAGATCAATCATTTTTAAATTGCAGTATTGGGAGGTATAGTATTCTAATTTACCTTGTGTTTGGAGGCATACTGTTTGTTTTTATTTTACTTACTTTGAAATCTCTTGATCAGTGAGGAACTGCCTGTCAGGCATTGTTTAGATGTAATGCACGTTGAAAAAATGTTGCTGCAAGCATTTTATAAACACTGCTGCATTGTGGTAAGTCAAAAGACAGACTTAAGGATCGAAAAGATCTAGAAGCACTTGGAATACGGAAGGATTTACATCCTAGAGTACAAGGGAAAAGAACATATATTCCTCCAGAATCTTGGACGTTGTCCGAGGAAGAAAAAAGAATCTTTTGTAAGCGATTAGTTGAATTTAGAGGTCCAGATGACTATTTTTATAACATATCAAGGTGTGTGACCTTAGATTATTGCAAAGTAACAGGACTTAAATCACATGACTACCATGTCTTGATGCAAAAACTACTCTATGTTGCTCTTAGAGGGTTACTACCTAAATATCCAAGAATTGCTATTTCAAGGTTATGCACATTCTACCACAATCTATGCCAGCGGGTGATTGATATAGGGAATATCACAACACTCGAGGCTGAAGTCATGGAAACATTATGCATGTTTGAACGATTTTTTCCCCCAAGTTTCTTTGACATTATGGTTCATCTGACAATACATTTAGAGAGAGAAGCAAGACTTGGTGGTCCTATACATTTCAGATGGATGTACCCATTTGAAAGGTAAGATTTAGTTTATAAGTTTCAGTTATTTCATATTGCACAAAAGCTGAAATGTGTGGTTGGTTGCTTGTACATGTACATGAAAGTCTTGAAAGACTATGTACGAAATCTTGCAAGACTAGAGGGCTGCATTGTTGAATCATACCTTGCAGATGAGTGTGTTCAGTTCTGCAGCGAGTTTTCAAAGAAGACAACTAATGTAGTAGCAAAACCGGACATGAATACTGAGTATGAGAGCAATTCAATGTTAGAGGGGCGTCCAATATCTGTAGCAAAGCCTATAGTGCTTACTGAATCAGAGAGGAATATTATCCATCTTGCGTCATTCAGAACACAATAGTTGTGGACCCGTTTGTAGAGTAAGTATTTGTAGATATCCTTAAATACTTTTTATGAGTGAAAGTAACTTATGCATTGTCTTACACTATCTTTATTTTGATCATCAGCCTTCATATACAACATCTACAAGACATTGATGTTAGCTGTAGACGGGATGCCACCGTTTTATGGAAAATGCATGCATGTAATCTGATTTTGTTTCCTATTTGTCTAGTAGGTTATTTATTTTTAGTCATATATGTTAATATTTAGGTACCTTTTGATTCAGAAAACCATGACAAAATCTTTAAGTCGTTGGCATATGGACCAACTAGTTCTGCCAGATCATATACAGGTTACATAGTCAATGGGCAGAGGTTTCATACTAGCTCAACTGATAGGCAAAGTCAGAATAGTAGGGTATATTATGAGGCTATGACTATGTGTAGATTTAGTGCAAAGGATAATTCACAAGTTGTTGATTTGGTGTCATACTATGGCAGAGTTTTAGACATTATATTGTTGGACTAAACTAGATTCTGCATCCTTATTTTCAGATGTCGATGGGCACTCAAAGGTAATGGTGTTAAAGTTGAAGAGGGGTTCACACTTGTTAATCTCGGCCATAGTCAAGTATCCTTTTCCAGGGATCCTTACATTTTAGCCTCTCAAGCTAAACAAGTTTTTTACTCTAGAGAGAATGATTCATCTAGTTGGTATATTGCTATCTAATGTCCATCTAGAAATTACAGTGATGTTAATGCAGAACTTGGAGATGTAGATATAGGTCTATTCCTTGCAGTTGTTGACATGAGATGACTTACAAGATGAAGCGCAAAATGTCTGAACTGATTGTGAAGGCATCTATGTCTAAAATGCCGAAAATGATTGTGAATGCCATAATTGGTGTGCTTAATTTGTTTTGTTTTGTATATATGAATTGATCTAATTAACATTCTATCAATATATTTGTTATACTTTACAGGTAAACTATCATGGGTCGACCAAAAAGGAAATCACCCAAATGTAAGAAAGTTGTATCAGATGACCAGGTTGAGTTTATATACACTGTTGACCAAGAATCAGAGAACCAGACATTTGTAAATCCACAACAAAACAACCAACATATGCATCAATACACTCTCGAAGCTGCCAATGATTTCGATATGGAAGAAGAACCTGGTAAGATTACTACACAATCAATTTCTACTCTTTTTGATTGTTTTAGAATAATACTCACGCCTTTGTTTATTTTGTTCTGTATACTCTCTTAGCTGCCAATAAACAAGATAGAGAGAAACCTGGTAAGATTTGTAAACAATCAGTTTATACTCTTTTTATTATTTTAGAATAATGCTCACGCCTTTATTTATTTTGTTCTTATACTCTCTTAGCTACCAATGAACAAGATGGAGAAGAACTTGGTAATTTCTGAGAAATGGTGCTAACAATGATCAGAAATGGTGCTAACAACCAAGTAAGAATGAAGATGCGAACAAAAAATGTTACAGTGAATGAGTGGAGGAAATTTCTGAGAATTAAAATAAGCAATGCGTTTAAGGTACTGAATTGTTAAATATGTTATTTTGTTGACATGTCGAGGTTTGGAATTACTTGTTAAATAGTTGCTTTTTGTCTGTAGGTGATTAGGGATAAATATAGGGAACGTAAGCGTAACCAGATTCCCCATACTTGTAGCCGTCAAGGAATGGTCAGATTGGAAGAGGACATGGTTAGTTTATATGGTCTACTATGAGTTGATTCAGATTACATGAAATATAAATGCGGTTAATAATGTATGTTTTTATAGAAAAAAGAATGTGATGAGCCTTCTCAAGTGACGAGACTCAACGTCTGGATAAAGTCACGTACTAAAAAGGATGGTACACCAGGGAACACCAATGCAGCTGAAACGATTGTAAATTGTAAAAGATTGGTTTTGTAGTATCTACTATTGGTATTTGTTGTTGAGCTTTGCCTTGTAATGTATCAGATGAAGGCAGTTGAACTTGAAAGTGATGTTCCTTCATCATCAAATGTAAAAGAAGATGGACTTTCACAGATCTTGGGACCTGATAAGCCTGGACGCCTAAGAGCAATGGGTAGAGGGATGAGCATGACGAAATTAGCTTTTTTCCAAGGGAGAAACAAGTGTATGGCTCAAATGCAAGAAAAGGAAATCAGTCTATGACGGAGAGTAAATGACTTTGAAGCCAAAATCGCTAGTATGAAGGTAAGGAATAACATTATAGAATTTTTTAATCTGAGTTTGTTTTGTAAATAAGAGCTGACTTTGAGATCTTGTGTAACAGAAAGCCGAAGCCGAAGTATGTGAAAACTTAGCTCTAGGGTAAGTGATCGCATCCATTATGTGATTTTACATATCATGTCATCTTATGTTCTAACTGTTTGAAGTTATATATTGGATAGAGTGTAAACAGAAGAGCACATCTGAATTGTGTGATTGTTGGCTGGTCTGGTACTGATGATAGAGTCGCTAAAGGACGTCTAATGTCTTCCGATCCTCAAGATTTCGTCAATGGCATTCCACTAGGACCTAACACTGTTAGAATATTGGTAGAAAATGCTACAAAACCGGATGCTTTTCTATGGAGACCTGCAACCAACATGTTTACTATTGAACAAAGTGTCGGTAAAATGATTGCATGGCCTGCAAAAAGCTATTTTCTATTGAATGTTACCTCTGACTTTGATGGAATAACACCTCTGGTAAGCATTTTCTGTTTGCAGATTGTGTTATTTTCTTGGTACAAATACAGATGCATTATTTTCTGAGTGTATTATACAGGGAAAATGAAATTCTAGAAAAAAGTGCGAACTTATGGACTAGAGTGGAGATAAAGACATTTTTGCTGCTGAAGGGTGTTGGCTGACACAAGAACCAAAATCAATGGTTAATGGACTTCCATTAGGACCAAATGCAATTAAGGTTTACGTTGATAATGTGCTGCAACCTGAAACTTTTTTGGAGGCCTACCGTAGATGCTAGCACGATCCAGGACTATCTCAATTTCTTTATAACATGGCCTGCAGCAAGTGTAGTATTTGAAACAGAACAATCTCCACATGCAATAACACAGTCTGCAACAAAAAGTACAAGGTCTCAACCTGAAACTCAGCAGATGGAACGTACAACATCTCCACTTCAAAGACATGTAAAAACTCCACCAGCACCTGTTAAGAATTTGAAGAAGCTATTACCATCATCACCAGTGCGCAGATCTCTAGTAAGATATTTACATTCTTACGTAAGTTTTTCGTTTTGGTTGGTCAGATTTTTAATATAACCTCTTTATATTTGCAGTGTAAGAGAATATAAGTAAATCAGAAATGTAAACTCATGGATATATATGGAAAAAAGAGGGTAGTTGCAGAAGAACACTGGGCTTCAAATGATCCTCAACATAAGGTTCATTTTGTTCTACTTGGATGCAATGCAGTTAATGTTTGGATGCATCTCGTTAAGGTCAAAGATGCTGCAGTTTGGAAGCCTTGTACTGAAATTGAGTACATGCAAGATGCATTAGGGACTGCTGTAGCATGGCCAAAGGACAAAGTGATTATGCTTTGAACTTGAAGTCTGTCATGTTGTAAGTCTTTTGGATGGTTTGGATTTAATTAGGAACTTGAAGTCTTTTGTTTGTGAAAACGTATATGGATTCATTTCTTTTGAATGTTTAATATATTATGGAATTTGAATGACATTGAATATTTCTTATGTTGAGATTGATTATGATATAGCAGGAAGTACCAGAAAAAGTGTATCAAATATCTTACCATTCGTAATACCTCATAGCACAATAATATTGCCACGGCATTAATAATTAGAGCACATAAATACTGTTACAAAAACATATTTTACAACAAATAAACAATGCTACAATAGTATATACAACAAATGTCAAAGAAATGTTACGAAAACATATTTTATAGCAATGAAATAAAGATACACTAAGATGTATAGTAGTGTGTAACAAGTGTAATTAAATATTATATAATAGTGAATAAAAAATGCTATAATAAAGTAGAATATAATAGCAAAGAAAAAATGTGCTATCATATATAGGGAACCTATTATAGCTCCGACAGTAACAGCATTTACGAATGCGCTATAGAATACATATAACAGTATTTATCCTGAGCTAACAAAGCCCATATTTCTTGTAGTGGTCCTTAGCATTCTAAATGAATGTATAGGAACCTTGAATATGGGTGGTGTGGCAACCCATGTACTGTTTGATTCTGGGGCGACACATAGTTTTGTGCACCCGAGGATGGTTGGTACATGTGCTTTTTAAAAAGAACCCAGAAAAAGTAGTGGGTTAGTCCGAGCAGCGGGCGGACAAGTGATGGATATTTTTGGGAATGTTTGGAATGTTCCTGTGCTTATAGAGGGAATAAGCTCGTCAGCCGATCTTGTGATCTGCCAAGTGAAGTCTTATGACATAATCTTGGGAATGGACTGGCTCGGAAAGTATAAGACACACTTAGACTGCCATCGTGGTCAAGTTAAGTTTGAGAATGGTGGGGAAAAGCTGGTGTATCAGGGAATCCAACACACCTCGGGCAGTTTGATCGGCTATCTAGGCAGAACGGATGGTCGAGCAAGGGTGTGAAGCGTACTTGGCTACGATCATTACTGCAGATGTTGGAATGAACACAGAACTTAAGAACATTCTGGTGGTAAATGAGTTAAAGGATGTGTTCATGGTAGTGACAGGTTTACCACCACCTCGGTTTGATCCCTTCATAATCGAGTTAGAACCCAGAACAGCTCCTATCTCTAAGGCACCTTATCGGATAGCGCCTGCTGAGATGGCCGAGCTAAAGAAGCAACGTAGCGAATTGATGGATAAGGGATTCATTCGACCGAGTAGTTCACCGTTGGGTGCACCGATGCTATTCATTAAGAAGAAAGATGACACAATCAGGCTGTGCATTGACTACCGTGGGTTGAACCGAGTAACAATAAAGAACAAGTACCCTCTCCCATGGATAGACTAATTGTTGGACCAACTCCGAGGTGCTACCTAGTTCTCAAAGATTTACTTAGCTTCGGGTTATCATCAAATCCCAATAGTGAAGCCAAACATCCGAAAAACGGTCTTCTGGACAAGGTATGGGCACTATGATTTCGTGGTCATGCCATTTGGGCTGACTAATGCACTGGCTGCATTCATGAAATTGATGAGTGACCTATTCAGAGAATTCATCAACAAATTCGTGATCATCTTCATAGAAAATATTCTGGTTTACTCTAAGTCTTCAGAAGAGCATTAAAGTCGCTTAAGGACGATTTTAGGAAAACTGAAAACTGAGAGAACACAACTTGTTTGGTAAGCTAAGCAAGTGCAGCTTTTGGCAAAGAGAAATTGGATTCTTGGGTCATATGGTCTCGGATAAGGGAGTGTCTGTGGATCCAGAAAAGATAACGGCAATTGCGGAGTGGCCCAGACCCTTGAACGCATCAGAGGTAAGAAGTTTTCTTGGGTTGACTGGGTACTACCGATAGTTTGTTAAAGGCTTTGCAAGCATGGCGCAGCCAATGACTCAGCTTACTAGGAAAGATATCCCTTTCAAAAGGACCGAGGAATGCAAAAAGAGTTTCTCGAAGCTTAAGGACATGCTAACAAGTACTCCAGTTTTGGCCTTGCCTAAACTAAATGAGCCTTATGTGGTGTATACGGACGCATCACGAATGGGCTTGGGTTGCATTTTGATGCAGCATGGGAAGGTGATTGCTTATGCATCACGTTAGTTAAGGAAACATGAAGTGAATTACCCCACTCATGATCTGGAGTTTGCTGCAGTGATTTTTGCCTTAAAGATATGGTGATCCTACCTTTACGGTGGGAAGGTCCAAGTATTCACGGACCATCAGAGTTTGAAGTATATCTTCACTCATTTGGACTTGAATCTGAGTCAAAGGCGATAGATAGAACTGTTTACGGGCTATGACCTGGACATTGATTACCATCCGGGTAAAGCAAACTTAGTCGTGGATACTCTAAGTCAGAAAAGGGTAGACATGGACTCTAGGAAGGAATTGGAAAGGCTGATTAGTAGGGTTGGGACGTTGAGCCTATCTGCCTTAACAGTGGAAGAAAGACCTTTGGATTTAGGTGCAGCTAATCAGGCAAATTTTGTTGAGTAGAGTACGGGTTGCTCAGGAAAAGGATGAAAATCTGAACAAGGTTGTAAAGAACGATAAAACCGAGTACCAGACTTCGAATAATGGGACGATTCTGGTCAATGGCCGAGTGTATGTTTCGAATAACCAAGGATTACAGGAAGAGAATCTTAAGGAAGCACGTCAGTCTAAGTTAACTATCATCCAGGGTCGACTAAGATGTACCGTGATCTAAAAAGGTACTATCATTGGGTTGTAATGATACGTGATGTGGCTAAATGGGTATCCAAGTGCCCTACTTGTCAACTAGTTAAGGCGGAACACCAAGTTCTGAGTGAACTGTCGCAGAGTCTACCTATCCCAAGCAAGCATAGTTTGGTTGCACGGAGCACCGGCATGCATTGTTTTAGACAGAGATACAAAGTTCTGTTCAGCGTTTTGGAAAGCGCTTCAGGCAAGGCTAGGGACTAAGGTCTATACTAGTATGGCCTATCATTCGGAGACAGACGGAAAGTCAGAACGGACAATCCAAACACTTGAGGACTTGTTGCGAGCAAGTGTATTGGATTGGGGTGGTAAGTGAGAGGAGCACTTACCTTTAGCCGAGTTTGCATATAACAATAGTTATCACGCAAGTATTGGAATGTCTCCTTACGAGGCACTATATGGACGGCCTTGCCGAACCCCGATATGTTGGACTCAGGTGGGGGAGCGGAGCATCTATGGGCAAGATTTCATTGATGATCTAGCAGAAAAGTTAAGGATGGTTAAGCTTAACATGAAACACGCCTAAGACAGACAAAAGAGTTATGCGGATAAGAGAAAGAAAGAGCTTTAGTTCGCAGTGGGTAACCTAGTTTACCTCAAGATAGTCACGTATAAAGGTGAAGAGTGGACAGTATGATCAACTAAGTGGATGCCAAGGTATATGGGGCCTTATAAGATGCTGGAAAGGATTGGGAAAGTGGTATATCAGTTGGAATTGCCCGTGGAACTGGAAGCATTTCACAACATTTTCCATGTTTCAATGCTAAAGAAATGCATGGGCAATATGGAACGAGTTGTGGTCAAACCACCAAGGAATCTAAGGGAAAACTTGACCGTTGAAGGAATTTCAGTCCGAATCTTGGATAAGAAGGTCAAGGCAGACCGAATGAAGAAGATCAGAATGGTACAGATTGAATGGGACTGAGATAGTGAACTTGAATCTACTTGGGAACCGGAAGTCAGAATGAAAGAAAATTTCCCTAAGCTATTCAAAAAGCAGAAGGCTGGACCATCTAAGCCTTAGATTCGAGGATGAGTCTTCTGAAGTTGGGGAGATTTGTAACCTCCCGCTTTCCGTGGACCTTCGAGTGATTCCGGATTGGTTCAAGGGAAGTAGGTAAGTTAGGACAGAAATTTGTAAAATCCAAGAGGTTTTGGTGTGAAGATGGTTAAGCTGGATCGACAACGGCTGAGTCTTATGTGAGAAAAGGAAAAGGAAATCCAAATGTGCATTAAAAATCAGTTAAGTTTGTGAAAATTCAATTAAGTATGGGAAATTCAGACAACGTGGTCGGATTCGGACAAGTTTATCAAATCCGAGACATACGAACGTCTAGACCAAATCGGTCGTGTTTCGGACATAATCGAGAAATTATTTGGGCCCGGTTGGTCAACCTTTAGACAAGGTCCCAATTTTTCGGACAAGGATGAAATTCAGACATGTCTGGTCTGTGTTCGGACAGGGAAGGTGCATATCCGGGCAGGTTTGGTCGAGGATTGGCTAGGCCAGTCGAGAGCTGGTATGGCAGAATTATACCGCGGATTGGATCCGATTTCATTTAAGTAGAATTGGGCCCGGTCCAACCAAGGCGAGGTAGGGTTATGGTTTCACCGCCTAAAACTTATAAATACTAGCCTAAGCCGCCGATTCCAACCTAATTTTTCGAAAACTCTAAGTAAAGAACGAGAAAAGATTATGTGAAGGCTTAAGGACGATTTTTGGTTGGTTTTGTGCGAGAAAAAGGTTGATCATGGTTGAGTTGGGCAAGTTCGGCGCAATCACAGTTGACCCAGCGTCAAGACGTGTTAGAAAAGGCTAAGGCATAGGTGAGTTCGGGACCGTTGTGGTCCTTCTGGGTTCGTTTTGGGAAATAGATGCTATTAAGTCTTAAACTGGTTAGGATTACTTGCTTGTCTGAATATTCTGACCAATTGATTACTGTTTTCATTCTTGAATGTTACTTCGGCTGATTTGGATGAATCTGGGTAGCTTAAAAACTAACAGTTTTGGGTGAACTCTTTGCATGAATATTGATTTGTTCTCTGACTTGATTGATTTATTGTTTGAATATGATTTCTGGTTTGGCCTGGTGGGACGAGATGACTAACTCACTATGCAATTTTGTTGCTTACCCACTCTGGGTGATTGTAGGTGATGATTCACCCAATTTGCGAGAAAGTGGCTAAGTAGGAGCGAGACGAAGGCGGGATGGTGTAAGGATGGAATAAGACTAGGATGATTGGGTCTAGATACATGTAATAAGCATTTGAGCTAAACGATTGTTGTACTAGAACCCCATTTATTGAGTTTATGCATTATTTTGGGCTTATCAAACTGTCACAACTCGAATTTTGACTAAGTATAAAGTGGAACCCTATCTGACTAAGTGTTTGGCTTGCCCATGGCCAGACTTAACCTACTCCAGACATAGGATTCTCGAGTTAGGGTGTCACATATACCCTTCTTGTGGATAATCATAGATTTTTATTAATTATTTCTGAAACTTTTTTAGTTTAAATATATTTACTAGGATTATTCCCCTCTGTAGTGTCGGATTTGAATTTAATATTTAGGTTTTTAATCAATAATTATTTGAACCTATTTTGTTATATATTTGAAAATAGGAATATAAATATAGTGGTGTAAATAAATATAAGAAATTGATAATTTTGCTATTTTATGTATTTGAGTATATTAAATTCTAGATGATAGAATATTGTTGATACAAACCATAAACTAATTTTAACTTATGATTTTCTTGAAAATAATACCCTCTGAACTTCAATTATAAATAACACATCGATTAATGTAATTTTGAGTAATGGAGTTTATTACGATTCGTTTGATAAGGCATATGAAGTACTCATATTTGATTTACAAAAAATGTGAAATGAAAATTTTAAAAAGTCATAACAAAGAATATCTTAAACCTACTTTTAAAGATAGTCATATAGCTTATAACACGTCTCAAATAATATTGTTTCCTGATTTAATATATAAGACTAGGATTCAACCCCGCGCTGAGGCGCGGATTTATACTTTTCTTTGTTATGAAACTATATATATATATATATATATATATACAAATATTATTGTATGCAATTTTAAGTTCATATTTTTTAAATTATGAACCGATTTAACATTGTCTCCATATTTCAATATTGCTTGTTGAAATCTTTAATAAACATATTAATATAGTAATTTTATAATTTGAAATGACATATTTTGGTTGTATACACAACTATACAATTAGTATATTTTGGTTGTGTTCTTATAGGAAAATTAAATAAATGATTATAATAGAAAATTGAATTTATTCTAAGAGTAATAGTATTTTATGTTCAGAACTTTAATTAATTACTAACTTTATTTATAATTTGTATGTAGGAATATGATTCTGTTCAAAAAATAAATCTTTTAGTTTTCGGGAATACTAAGATAAGTTTTTACCTATATTTTTAGATTTATATTATATAAAAGATAATAAATTTACTTTAATTGATATATAATTATATTTTAATTTTGCCCCAAAACCATGATTCAAATAATTTAAAATTTTTAATTGTATACTCAACTACAAATTGGTATTATTTAGTTATGTTTTTAGGATAAAATTATAAAAATATGTTAACGATTTTACTTAAGTTCTAATTTTTTTTTGTATTTAATTTGTATGGTTACAGATACAATAAATATAGTGTTTTATTAAAGACCTATGAACATCAAATTATGAACATATATAATGTCTAACATAAATGTAGATAACATCTAACATAAAACATTCAACAAATCTCAAATACTTCACATATATCAGTCAAAAATGATGCTAATTTTGAGTTTTTTTTTTAAGACAACAAAGTCAAGGAATCGACATAAAGGTTTTTAAGAACAAAAAGAAATTAATATGATACTAAATATCTTTAATCATTTTTGAAAGTTTTCCTTGATTTCGGATCATCAAAAATGGGTTTGTAAAAAATTGGTATTGGAGGTGGATCTAAGAACCTACTTTGGTCCACAGGAAACAATGGGCAAAATTCTAAGTATTGAACTCGGCAGAAATATCAAAGTCTCAACTTGGACATCTTCAGTATACTCGGAAGAATTCCTTCTCGGAAGCGCACTAAGCTTGAAAGAAGTCGGACGACACACCATCAAACAAAGAAATGGAAATTTTCCTATTCCGATATGGAAAATTTCTGGAAATCTAGCTAGAATCTTTTAGATGAGATCATATCTAGACAATTGTAATATTTCTTTTTTGCAAACTACTTTGTAACCACCTCTATGATCTATAAATAGAGGAGCAGATCCTTCAAAAAAGGGATCAGCTTTTTGGACATACACATTAAGCTAATAAACCCTATTGGGAATTCCTTTTTGTTTGGCAAGATACTTCTTCTCTCAAATTATTAAAGAGTCCTTGCCCTTTCTTCTCTCTTTAATTAGAATTTCGGATTTAGTATCATATTGTGCTAGACCCCGTTCAAATAGTTGGCACCGTCTGTGGGGAAAAGATTGAAGGACTTCTTTACACAAGGGAAAGGAGTACACACCAAAAAAAGATGGTGGAAGACGAAGTTACCATCAATTCACCAGAAAGGAGGGATCCTAGCCTCCAAGAACACACTGATCCTAGCCACCAAGAACTCGGGAGGAGAATCGAGATGAATCTTAAGAAGTTACTATTCTCCCCAGTCCACCTGAAGGGCAACCATCTATCGAGAACTTGGTGCACAATTTGATAGCGGTATACGAAGCTTACGACTGAAAAAATGCGGAGAGATTCGATAGAATTGAGTCTCGGATAAATGAGGGTAGTCTCCCGTCTGCACAAACCAACATGCGACATGGAGAATTATTGGCCATCATGCAAAGGAACCTATTCAGAGGAGTAGCAGGTCCACAACCAACTAACATCTCAAGACCGGGACAATCTGTGACGCAGAACGTGCCAGGACAGCACGTGCCGGCAACCCTAGGATCGACAACCATATTCAGAATGATGGAAGACATGAGGTCTTAATTCCATCAAGCAACCAGCTCGGCACCGGAGATTGGGTGAATTCTGGCTCAAGCTCCAAACTCGCCATCCGTGCCAAGAATAAAAAGGGTCTCGGTAAATCGAGGACTAAGACTAAGATATCCTTCATATGACGAGACAACTGACCCAATAGAGTTTATGAACGCCTTCAATGACATGATGAACGGAACAAATTACAATCCCGACCAAGAGGATGCCGTTTACTGTCAACTCTTCACCGAGAACCTAACCGGCAATGTTTTGGTATGGTTCACCAAGTTACCTACTGAGTCGATTGAGAGCTTCAATCAACTTGCCGAATTGTTCATGAAGCAATATGCTCTATTTGTCAACCAATACACCTTTACAGCGAAGTTAAGGTCCTTGAAGCAAGGATTTGACGAGTCTCTAAAGTGGTATTTGGGACGCTTCAAGAAATTTCTGACTAAAGCTAAAGTTAGTGACAACATGGCCATTGAGGCTCTACGAACTGAAATGGTTATAGACGAGGCCTTAAGGAGAAATCTATTCATGAACCGACCCAGTACGATCTTGGATGCCCTATGTAGAGCAACAAGGCATGCATATTACGGGGAGGAAAAGCAGATCCTTGCCAAAACTCAGAAAAATCAGTGAGACTCGGGTGTAAAGGAGTTGAAAGAGGAATATCACAAGCCGAGACAACATAATTACATAGGAAAAGCAATCTCGGCCACAACTTTTCAAGTCGGCAAAACTAATAACTCTATTTGTAAGAAGCCGTTCAACAACACTTATAACTGAAGTGAGTATTGTGCATTCCACAATAGAACTAGCCATTCCACTTCAAAGTGTAAGCAGCTACAAGAACTACTTGCCGAAAAGTTCAGCAATGGTGAGTTAAGTGTCTCGAGTTGCGAGACGAGTTGCGAGAAGAGACTGAAAAGTTTAAAGCGCAAAAACGGAAAGAAGCCGAGTTGCGAGAAGCAGCTTACAAAGTGGCGAGTCAAAATGGGAACGCGAAAGAGAAACAGCAGAAACAAGATGAAGAGACCAACGAAAAAGGATCTCTATAAGTGAAAGTCAACGTAATCATAGGAGGATTACAGTTTCGTGATGAAACTATAAGGTCGATCAAAAAATACAAACAAAAGGTTGTAACAACGGTTAACCTCAAACCAGTCGCAGAGAATTTGGGATCGGTGGATTCATAAGTAACATTCACAGCCAAGGATATCGAAGGAGTAAGCTTCCCACATAACGACCCGCTAGTCGTAAAATTACGAGTAGCCGACTGTGACGCATCTTGGATTCTCATCGATACTGGAAGTTCTGTGGACTTAATCTTCAAAGAGACATTAGACAAAATAGTGTTACTAGACGTTCGACTCAAACCGGTTGAAAGAACACTAATTGCGTTCGATGGAAGTACGATCAACGCAATTGGAACGATAAAGTTAGCAATCCGAGTTGCTGGAATTACGAGATTGATCAAGTTCTTAGTAATGGATAAACCACCAATCTAAAATATAATCCTAGGAATGCCATGGATTCACGCGATGAAAGTAATCCCGTCAAGTTACCATCAACGTGTAAAGATCCCAACGGACAAAGGAATTTACACGCTTCGAGGAGATCAAAAGATGTCTCGGACTTGCTTTATCGCTGATTTAAAGTTACAAAACAAGTCATGCGTGATCACAGCGTCCGTGAGAAGTAAAGTATTGTCGGAACCTCCTGTTACCGAGAAACCGGATCAATCAACTGTTGAACTCATCAACATCGACTTAACGGACTCATCTAAGTGTGTAAGCATTGGAGTCGACTTAAGTAAACCAATCCGAGACAAATTGATCCAACTTCTGGAGAAAAACATGACAACATTTGCATGGATAGTCAAATCTATGCCTGGAATTAATCCAAAGATTACAAGCCACCGGTTGAATGTCGATCGGACATACAAACCAATCAAGCAAAAAAGGGAAAGCTAGGGTCGGAAAGGACAAAAGCCATAATTGATGAGGTCAAAAAGTTGACCGACGTTGGGTCCATCGTCGAAGTTCAGTACCTGGAGTGGCTAGCTAACCCGGTTGTTGTTCCCAAGAAAAATGGGAAGTGGCGAGTCTGCATGGATTTTACCGACCTGAACAAAGCATGTCCAAAAGATAGATTCCCGTTACGAAGCATTGACCGAATTGTCAAAGCAACAACTGGAAACAAACTTCTTTTGTTCATGGACGCTTTCTCAGGGTATAATCAAATTCAAATGCATCCCGACGACATGGAGAAAACTTTGTTCATTACGGAGAGAGGAACTTATTGCTACAAAGTCATGATGTTCGGTCTAAAGAATGCTTGACCAACTTACCAGTGCTTGGTCAATAAGATGTTTGCTGGCCAACTAGGGCACACAATGGAGGTATATAGAGATGATATACTAGTCAAGTTGCTAAAAGCAGAAGATCATGTTGACCACTTAGCACGTTACTTTCAAACTCTTAATGAGTATCAGATGAAGCTCAATCCGGCAAAGTGCACCTTCAGAGTAACCTTAGGACAATTCCTTGGCAACATAGTCATTCAAAGGGGAATTGAAACAAATCCCACACAGATTAAGGCAATCCAAGAGTTGCCTTATACGAAGAGCAAGCGGGAAGTTCAAAGGCTAACCAGCCGAATTGCTGCACTAAACCGATTCATCTCATGTTCAACGGATAAATATCTTCCGATCTACAATTTATTACGCGAGAACAAAGAATTCAAGTGGAATGAAGGGTGCGAAAACACTTTTTCCAAGTTAAAAGTATACCTTTCGACTCCATCAATCCTTACAAAACTCAAAGACGCAGAACCACTATACTTATATATTGCGGTCCCAACATCGACAGTAAGCAGTGTGCTTGTTCGAGACGATAGAGAAACTCAGCACCCGATCTTCTACACCAGCAAGTGCTTAGATGGAGCCGAGTCTAGATACCTGACTACAGATAAACTTCTGCTAGCGGTTGTAACCTTGACAACAAAGTTAGGACCTTACTTCCAGTCTCACATTATCATAGTGTTATTTAATTATCCGGTCCAAACGAGAATGCATAGTGCAAACCAATCTGAAAGATTGACTAAATGGGCTATTGAGTTAACTGAGTACGATATCGAATTCAAAGGAAGAACAAGCGCAAAGTCTCAAGTACTAGCTGACTTCCTAATCAAATTGTCTCCCGACTTGGAATCTTTAGAGTTAGACAAAGTTCTTCGAACTTGGAGAATTTACGTTGACGGATCATCATCTCAACACGGCTCAGGATTTGGAATCCGACTCGAGAGGTCCTAGAGCAATCCTTTTTACTTGCGTTTCCAGCGCCAAACAATGAAGCCGAATACGAAGCGTTGATCGTGGGATTGAAGCAGAGGCTTACTCTCACATTAAGGATAGAGATGTAGTCAAGTTCGTATGGAAGAACATCATCTACCAACATAGGCTACCTTATGAGATTGTGACAGACAACGAATCTCAATTCATCTCAGCAAAGTTAACTAACTTTTGCTCTCGATGGAACATCCGAGTAAGTAAGCCAACTCCATGAAACCTGCAAGGAAACGGATAAGCAGAGGCGACAAACAAGCAGATACTAGATGGAATCAAGAAAAGGCTTACGAATAAGAAAGGTAATTAGGCTTCCGAGTTGGATGGTGTATTATGGTCACATCGGACAACACCGAGACATTCAACAGGATGAACTCCTGTTTCTCACTCTCATGAAATGGAAGCGATGGCTCCAACTGAAGTAACAGACCCAACTTTCGAGAACGTTTTTCCGAAAGCAAAAGTTTAAACAATATAACAATGGAAACTAGTATTGACGACTTGGAAGAAGAGCGTGATGAAGCACTTCTCCAGACATAGAACTACCAACAACAAGCCGCAAAATACTACAACAAGAAGGTTCGAGGACAACACTTCACAGTAGGAGATCTGGTACTCCGAAAAGTGTTCGAAAGCACGGCTGAACTTAACGCCGGAAAACTCGACGCCAATTGGGAAGGGCCATACATTATTTGTAAAGTCGTAAAACCAAGAGTTTACGAGATCGTGACTATGGAAGGAGAGATGATTCCACAAAGTTGGAATTCTATCAACTTGAAATGATACTACTATTGAAGATACGTCAACTCGGCAAACTTAGATGCATTACTTGATGCATCTCTATCTACTTAATTATGTAATCAGAACTACGTTTTAGCTTGATCCATTCGGGGTACGTAGGTAGCTTTCGGGTGTAGCTAAAACTATATAGAAATTTTATAAGTTACCTCCTCGGGTTCGCTAAAAGAAATAAATAAATAAATAGCAGGTTACACCCTAGTTCCCATAAAGATGAGATTAAATTCTCACAAAAAATAAAGCACTAGCTTCATACAGATTTGCCGAGATTACTTTCTCGAAAAAGACAAAGCATAGCTTTGTACAGATTTCCCGAGGATGAATCTTAAATAAAGACGAAACATAGTTTCGTACAGAATTACGAGATTAAATTCTTGCAAAAGACAAAACATAGCTTTGTACATATATTCTGAGGTTGAATCCTCAATAAAAATAAAACATAGTTTTATACAGAATTACGAGATCATGTTCTCGCAAAAGACAAAGCATAGCTTTGTACAGATTTTCCGAGGTTGAATCCTCGATAAAGATGAAACATAGTTTCATACAGAATTATGAGATCAGGTTTCTCACAAAAGACAAAGCATAGCTTTGTACATATTTCCTGAAGTTAAATCCTCGATAAAGACGAAACATAGTTTCATACAGATTTACGAGATCAAGTTCTCAATAAAGATAGAACATAGTTCTGTATAGATAATCAAGAATATATTCTCAACAAAATTCCTTCGAAGATCATCTCCGATATCAAAATTCTTAAAATCCAAACTGAGTCTTAAAATCTCAGCTTTAAAAGCCATACAACGAAGTTTCTCTTCCTAACAAACGGGATCAAACTCTCAAACTTAGGAAGAAACTTAGCAAACGCACGAAAACAAGAAAAGATCTCGGGAATTAAATTTTACATTTGTCCAGATATCATACAAATATACGACTCAATCTTTTTGACGAAACTCATGTTCGGATTTCAAAGTCAAAATTGGATTTGAATATCATATTAACAAAATAACAACATCGTTCATTTTTAGGTAAATAATTACAAGGCAAACACCGATTACAAGGATCAAAGAGACAATTAAGAAAAAGCCGAACTACGGTTACAAGAATCAAAGAGATGACTTATGAAAAGCCGAACGGCGGTTACAAGAATCAAAAAGACGGCTCTAAAAAATGCTGAGAAGAAACTACAAGAAACAGAGAAAGAAAAAACTAATTCCCAGTTTGAATGTTGTTGTTCAAAGCTTCGCCAATCTCGAACACATGAACAACCAAGTCTCCAGGAAGCAACGATGTCAAGTTCTCCGTGTTGACAATTTCCTTGAAATTCGCCTTAGTAGTCTTCAATTCCATAACTGTTGTAGGGATATTGACGCCTCGACCGGAAAGCAATTCAAGAACAGTAGTTGACCTAAGATATTGGGTATAAGATAGCCAGGCCTCTAGGTTCACGTTCAAGTTGTTAAATCGAGCAGCAATTCAGTTGAAGTGCTCGGAAAGTTGATTATGAAGATCTTGGAAAATCTTCTTCTTCTCATCAGTCAGAACCTGGCAGAGCCGGGAGTCGAAGTTCTCCTTCATGGAGTCCAACTCGGTCTGAAGCCCTTGAAGCTTGTTATTGGCCTTCTCGGTAGATTTGAAGGCGATGCTCCAATCTGACTTGACACAGCTAAGCGACTTCGTCAAAACCGCATTTTGTTCCACCAACCGAAGAACATTTTCACGCTCTACCTTCAACTCGTCTTGACGCGGCAAGTTCTTCTTCGGCAACAGTAAGTCTGGACCTGGCCTCCACCGCTTCGAGATGAGATTGGCCAGCTCGGCCAGCGAGGTTAGAGTTCCTCCAGGCATTTCCATCCGGGTTGACGCGGAACCTCTCACGCTCCAACATAATACTGTTCAAGAAGGCGATAAACTACAGAGACTTCGACAAAGCAAAAGTTAGAAGACTTAAAGCGGAAACAACAACAAAATCGAACTCAGAAAAAGAACTCACCCGAAACAGTAAATACGCAACCTATTCGTACTCCTCCCGATTCTCCATTTGATTTGGAGAATGGAAACGCTCTATAGAAGTCCTTATCTGACCCATCATATCTTTTTTTTTAAACATGGAAACGAAATCAAATCTTTCTTAGTAAAACATGAAACAATCAAATCTTTCTTAAGAAAACATGAAACAATCAAATCTTTCTTATGAAAACATGAAAAAAAAACAAATATTTCTTTAGAAAACATGAAAAAAATTCAAATCTTAGCTGTAAAACATAATAAATAAAACTCAAATCCTCCATAGGAAGATTAAAAAATCAAACCTTTCGCAATATATACTTAAAATTAAATTTTTTTAAGAAAACATGAAAAAAAATCTTTAAATATAATACATAAAAGAAAAAATCAATTTAAGCAGAAGAAATATAGTAAAAAATCAAATCCTCGAGATGAAGGTCAAAAAAACCAAAATTTTCATAGTATATACTTGAAAATCTAATATTACTTAAGAAAACATGAAAAAATTGAAACTTTAACTATAAAACATAGAAAATCAAATTTTTACATGAAGATCAAAAAAATCATTTTTTCATAATAAATACTGAAAAATTAAATCTTTCTTCAGAAAACATGAAAAAAATCAAAATTTAACTAGAAAATTGAAAGAAATCAACATTTTCAAAACAAAAATCAAATTTTTCGAAAAGAGACAATGGTGGCTGGAGAGATGAGGCGACTGACGGTGAAACCTAAAAAAAATGAAATGGTGTGAAGAAGAAAAATTGTACGAGTGAAAAGAGGGAGAGAGAAAGTGAGAGTTGGGGAAGATTTTACTTAAATTAAATTTAGTTTTATTCATGTACGAATAGAAATCGTACGAGTGAAAAGAATGGTTTTAGTTTTCTACTTGTTTTCTTTTATACTTAGGTTAAATATAGATTGGGTAAATTAAAATTAGTTGGTTTAATCAAAATTGGATTCTTAATTGATAAACAACTCGGTTAAGGAGTAGACTTTGTGTGAATTCTGCTAAATTAGTTGGTTTAATCTTAGGTACAGAGTAAACTTTATATGAAATCTGTAATTATCGTGCAGGTTTCACGTGAAGTCTGTAAAATTAGTCGGTTTAATCTCAGATTAGGAGCAGACATCATGTGAAATCTGCAAACATTGTGCAAACTTCTAAAATATGTAAAGATGAAATCTGTAATATATCCCAAACCATATTTTTAAACCTTAAATCGAATCAAATACTTCATAATTTATATTTAGGTTATGTAACCAAAATTTTACTCAAATTATCATTATATTTTTTTAATTGTAATATTAATTATAATTAAGGAGCATACCTCAATTGAAATATGCATTGCACTAAACTTCAAGTGAAGTTTACAATATGTTATAAAGGTATAGATGTAATTGGTTTTTTTTTTTTGTTTGGTCAAGAAGAACAATATTATAACTTTATTATTTTTATGGGTTATTTTTGGAGATGTATTCAATTTGGATTAGTTTTTGCATTGAAATTTAATGTTCGTTTTGCAAATCTCTCTTCATTTTTAGTGTGACTCACATTTTTTTATTTATTGTTTTATCGAACTCTGTGGTTTTATAATATTTGCATATATATCATATTGATTTAAATCATACACTAAACCTAAAACGCTAATGCTTAACTAGTTGAACTTTTTTAAAAGATCGTCAGGTGATCTACTTGGAATTATGCTCTTTATACAACGAGAACTTTGTGAAAATTTTATTTTATTGAAGTTGAGTTCATTTTTTTTTGTCAACAGTAATTTTTATTAATGGTTAAATTTACAATCGAGTTAATTGGAATTGAAAATACAAACACAAATAACTGACATTCAATAACCCTTAAAATTCTCAATGAGCTAAAGCAACAGTTTTGCAGGGAATAGAATAACCAGAAATCAGGATTAGCTTACAAAACCAATCTGAGAAACCAACAGCTTCATACTTGATGCAGAGTTGAGACGCAGTCAAACGAAACAACAATAAGCAACACGGAGCCATAAACGACCCACAGACCCCTTAATCTGGTGATAAAGATATAACCTATGGCGGTGGTGGTAATGGTCTTAGTCCAAAACTAAAACGTAGTAGAAACACAGTCTCTGTATCTTTATTTCATCTTCGACCCAAAACCAGAAACAGCTTCAGACTCGAACCTGCAGACAGAGGCAACAACAAACAACAACTAGAACCAAGCCACATCTTACCAACTAACCCAAAGCACACAGCAACCATTCAACTAATCTTAATCCAGGATAACACCTAAACTAACTAAAACCTCTGCTCACGACCATCTAAACCTAAGTTTTAGTCGTCTTCTAACGAGAGAGTTAGAGGTATTCATGTTGGGTTTATTAATGGGTTTATTTTTTATTTGTTAAAAAAAATCTATCTTAGGCCTTTTGCTAAATTTGGTCTGCTTTTTTCTATAATAGTGGAGAAAATATTATCAGAATAAAAGTAAGATACCTAAAAAGGAAATAAAAGTATAATTGTTAGTTAATGGTTCGTTTTCATAACGCAATAAGTTATAATAATCCATGTACTAATAATTAAATATAATATTAAACATAACATGTCCATGCTGCAACTATTCACTTATCTATATATATTAGGACTATACATTCACTATAAAAACTAATAATATTTATTTTTTATCACTTAATTTATATATATATATGTATATATTTAATTATCTATTTGGAAATAAGAATAAAAATATAGTGTGGTGAGCAAATATAAGAAATGGTTATTTTGTTCCTATATGTATTTAAGTATAATCCAATCTAGTTAACAGAAAATTGTTGATATTTAAATTCAATAATCATAATTTAAAATTTATATTTCGCGTCTAAACTATAAACTATTTTAGCTTATGATTTTCTTGAAAATTATACCCGTTGAACATTTATTGTGAATGTAAATGCAAATTTATC
This sequence comes from Lepidium africanum, assembly GCA_900406405.1. Lineage (NCBI taxonomy): Eukaryota > Viridiplantae > Streptophyta > Magnoliopsida > Brassicales > Brassicaceae > Lepidium > Lepidium africanum. Next base: position 34,491 of record OVAX01000871.1, on the reverse strand, counting down.
TTTCGGCATAAAACCTGAATGGGTACTTGATATATTTTTCTTTGAATTTTAGCATTTTAGAGTTTTCTATTAAATATTTAAAATTTTAATCTTCACATAAAATTACCCAAACCTGAACTCGATTTATATCGAACCGAACTCTATCTTTAAAGTAAAAATACCTAAAAAAATCATAAATAAAAAGAATCGAAAAACCAAATTAGATGAACTGAACCCGACAAAATAGCAGAATGAGTCCTAATTTTATGTGTGCGAAATACTGAATCTAAATCCAAACCAGAAGCAAATTAAAAATGAATTTGCGCCTGATATATTTTCATTAAATTTTAGTTTTTGTTAGAGTTGTTCTGTTAAATCTCTATTAATTTTGTATATATATATATACATGTATATATATATATATATATTTGTAATAAAACCATCTAAAACCTATTTTTAAAGGTAGTTATGAAGCATATGTTAATTTTATTCTATAGTTTATAACAAGTCGAAATGTATATAGATGTATATATATCTCCCCAATTATGTCATGTGTCCATCACAATCTCATTTCTTTATTTCAACTCTTATATAGAGTTGCTTCTCTTGCCCAAGTGTTTGTTTAAGAACCGCAAAACCTCTTCTCTAAAATCCGAAATCTCTGTTAAAAATCTCGTCTTGAGAAATATTATATTTATAACAAATACTACAAAATCTTTGGGTTTTTGGAGTAATATTTCGTCCATATATATCCCCTAATTTCAAGGGAATATCCGATCTTCTTCTTATCGATTTGCTTTAATTTTCTTTTGTAGATAAGATCAATGAAGCTCATTCTCTCTGCACAACTTTATTTTCGGGATATAATTATCCAAAAGAGAGTATGATCTTTGTTTACCACATGGGTTAAAAAAAAAAAAAACCTAATCAGATATCAGTCTCCTACTTCACTTCTTGCATATCTCTTCAGATCTGTCTCTCTCGCTCTCTCTTTCTCTTTCTATGGATTTTTTGACTGAAACATTAGGTAAGAGACTCCATGATCCGTATGTGGAGGATCCAGGGTTCATATTGATCCGCGGACCAATAATTGTCGGTTCCGGACCGTCTGGACTGGCCACAGCGGCGTGTTTGAAGTCGAGAGGCGTCTCTAGTTTGATTCTAGAACGTTCCAGTTGCATAGCCTCTTTATGGCAGCTAAAAACATACGATCGTCTCCGACTTCATCTCCCTAAACATTTCTGTGAGCTTCCATTGAAGTCTTTCCCCTCAAGCTACCCTACTTACCCTACGAAGCAACAGTTTGTCCAATACCTTCAATCCTACGCAGAACAATTTTGTTTAAAGCCTGTCTTTAACCAGACAGTGAAGGAGGCAAAGTTCGATAAGCGGTGTGGGTTATGGAGGGTGATGACTGTCGGAGGAAAAAAGAAGGAGACAACGGAGTATCTATCTCGGTGGCTTGTAGTCGCGACGGGAGAGAATGCCGAGGAAGTGATGCCGGAGATTGTTGGTATTGCGGATTTTGATGGACCAATCCTCCACACAAGCTCATATAAAAGTGGTGAAATGTTTAGAGAAAGGAAGGTTTTGGTCGTGGGATGTGGAAACTCCGGAATGGAAGTTTGTTTAGACCTTTGCAACTTCAATGCTCATCCTTCTCTTGTGGTTCGTGACTCGGTGAGGATCAAACGAAACTCTTTTGCTTTCTTGATTTGCTTCATTAGCGTTTAACTATATAACAGATATATTGGTCTCTTTATGATTAAGTAACCACTTGCAGTTATATTGTTCATGTGTTATATTCCAATTCCATGATCAATGTTTAGGCTAATAAAGTTTTTTACTAATTTGATAGGTCCACGTATTACCTCAAGAAATGTTAGGTTTATCTACTTTTGGGATATCAACGACCTTGCTCAAGTGGTTTCCAGTGCAAGTGGTGGATCGGTTCTTGTTACGTATGTCTCGGTTAGTTCTTGGAGACACGGATCAGTTAGGTCTAGTTCGACCAAAACTCGGTCCTTTTGAACGCAAGATCAAGTGTGGAAAGACTCCTGTTTTAGACGTTGGAACTCTCACCAAAATTCGAAGTGGCCACATCAAGGTCATTAATTTATTTCTTTGTCAAAAAACCATATTAATTACAAAACCATAAAATACTATAGTATTGAATATATATATTTTTTATTTCTTTCTTATTATTTGTTTATTTGTTTTAGGTGTATCCGGAGTTGAAACGAGTAATGAAACATTCAGCAGAATTTGTTGATGGAAGAGTGGATAACTTTGAAGTCATCATACTCGCTACCGGTTACAAAAGCAACGTACCCATGTGGCTAAAAGTGTGTACCATGAGCGATATATATCTTCATCTTTATTACTCTTAATTCCTTCATATTGACACATCACAAACCCCATTTTTCTGGTTTCAAATTTTCAATTGAATTAATTTGGTTTTAATATCGAATTTTGTTTACATTTTAGGGAATGAACATGTTTAGTGAGAAAGATGGATTTCCTCGAAAACCATTTCCTAATGGTTGGAAAGGTGAAAATGGATTATATGCAGTTGGTTTCACAAAGCTTGGACTGCTTGGTGCAGCCATTGATGCCAAGAAAATAGCTGAAGATATTGAGGTGCAACAAAACATCTTACCATTAGTTTGACCTCAATAACATTGTTAACAATTTGGTGGTGATAGTCTTGTGATATTATGATTGAAAAAACCCATGCTCAACGGTCCCAAAAGAACATTAAGTATCATTTTTTGGCCAAATAGTTGCTGAATTTAGGTACAGTAATTTACATTGCCCAACAACTTCTCATGTGCTAATGTTAGTCAGGTGGTAAAAGCTCAAATCACTAGAGTTATAGAAAATAGTGTTAATTTGGAATTTAGGTTTTTCATGGAGAAATATTTGGATTGAGTTATTATATGAAAAAGTAAAAAAAAAACATGAAGAAATAAAAAGAATTAGATGCAGTAGTGGGTGCATGTAAAGTTCCTAACTCTTTATTTGTGTATAAGAGTAGAATTAGAACAATGTTAGGTCAAAAATTTTTGGATTTTTTAGGAAGGAAATAGTAGAGCATATGGTCCACTTCTGTATATATTTGTTTGGTTTTTTGTATGTTCTTCTGCTTTTTTTGTTTATAGATATGATAACTGTAGTTGAAGTAAATAATGAAAGTCTTTATTCAAATAATTGTTTTTGCTGAAATTAGTTACATGGGAAAAAATTAGGAATTCAACTTTATGTTATTGATGTTTCAAAGTTCATATGTTTCTAATGTTAGTGGGTGGTGATGGTGTAAAATCATAAACATTATATGCATATATATATATATATATATTAAATTTTCTTCTTCATTTTTTGAAAAATTTATTGCTTTAGATTATTATTAAAGTCTAATGGTATATCATTTGAGATAACTCATTGTTAGATATTTTGGTAAATAACCTAGATTTGGTTTTATTTTATTTATAGATGTAGAAAAAGTGTATATATTAGTGCGCATGTTTTTATACTTGAATAACATTTGTTTTTCAAATTAACATTACTACTAGGATTATATCATTATATATGCCCTATAACACATGATTAGAAATTTTATTTATGTTAAAAAACTAATAATATTTGAAGTTTTAATCAATAATTTTTTGTACTTATTTAATTATGTATTTGAAAATATAAATAAGAATATCGTATGGTGAGCAAATATATGAAGTTGGTAATTTTGTTTCGTTATGTACTTGAGTATATTATTTACTCAAAATTAGAAAATTATTGATATTTAAATTCAATGATCATGATAAGTTTATTAAATCCGAACCAAATCAAGAATGATATTCGATATATTTTTATTAAAATTTTAGTTATTTATATTTTTGTAATTATTTTTTTAATTTTGAATTTTAATATAAAAATTCTCAAAATCAGAACTCACTATGTACTGAACCGAATCCTATTAGAAAATAAAATTACTAGAATAAATTTTAAATCAAAAGAGCAAAGAACCAAATTAAATGAATCGAACTTGACAAAATACTAGAATGGATCATAAATTTATATACCTACAAAATTAAGTACAAACTCGAAATGAAATTGAATCAATAACATAAATTTTTAATTAAAATTAAAATTTAGCTTTTTTTAAAACGATATATTTTTAATTAAAATTTAGCTTTTTTTTAGAATCTTTATTAACTTTAAATTTTATATAAAAATTTATAGCAAAGTCAACATTAAGCCTATATTTAAAGATAGTTACGAAAGTGTTTAGCGGTGTGATATATAAGATACATAAGATATCTTATGTTATTCCTTTTGATAAAAAATTTTGGACTATTTTCTGAGTTGGTACATGTCATTCTTGCACTCATGCTAATTTTGCTGTATTAAATTCCCGAAAAGCATGTTAAGTTTCTTCATTTTTTTTAACACGAACGAGAAATACAACATCATAGATTACATACACAAATTGTAGTTAATTTTTTTGTCGAAATCGTAATGATATATTTTTTCAAATATGTAATACTAACGATAGTTAATATTCAGGATCGTTCTGGAAAAATTTAAGGTCTTGTGATACTAAAATAAAACATTAAAATAAAGAAAATTTTGGACCCTAAATTTTAAAAAAAATTTGTGTAATACTTTTTAAAAAATTTTAAAAGTTTTCTAGACCTTTAATTTTTTTGGCTTATGAGCTTTGTCAAAAGAAACGTCTTTACGATTTAGAGAAAAATTGTCTAATATTTATAAAATAGCTATTCAGTTTACTGGAACCGTTGACTCTTTCAGACTTTAAGATTTGTTAAAGGAAAAAGATTTCAAAAACTTAATAAAAAAATGGTATAATTTTTTTTTTAATTGCCCCCAATATTTTTGGGTCCTGTGATAAATCTTAAGCTCGGAGCTAAAAAAACAGGAACAAATTTTGAGCAAAAATCCGGAAATTTATGTTTAAGCCAAAATTTATGTAAACATCAAGTCGATTTGAAACAGAAGGAAAGTAAAAAAGCTGAAAAAGATGAGTAACAAATATGAAAAAAATGCATGCTTTCCTTTCCTTATTTGCACAAGATTCGAATGGGCCCTTCGCTATGGACCAAACACTTATTATTGTTGAACATGGACCAACGATTACTTTATTTTAAAAGTAATAATAATAGATATAGTTAATAAACCATCCTACTAACATAAATTTATTGACACTCGACAAAAATAAAAAAACATAAATTTATTGACATGTGACAAATATTACATACAGGCTTTGTTATTCTGCTAGTGAATTACATCATTAGAGACAAAAAGCTGAAATCTTTATTCCTAACATAATCCGTTACTTAAACTATTAGTATAATAATTTATAGGATAGTAATTTTATACTAATAAACTTTTTTTTTTGTCTAGCTTTACCCTTTTTATCTAATAATAATTAAATTAATAAATTATTATCGATAGCAAAATTATATTGATTAGAGGTAAGTGAAATTTGAACTCACTACGTAGTCTTAAATTAAATCAGAAACAAACCAACTAAACCACATATTTTTAAGCCAGTTTTATTTTAGATTTATTTATTTATGTTGATAACCCACTAAAACAAAATTACTAATACATACTATACATATACTATATATATATATATTATATTTTAGTTGCTTACTCCATATATGTATAATTCAATTAGGTTGGACTCTTTTTATGGATTTTTTTCCATAACAAAATCCGTCTGAAAATTACTATATAATTTTGTCAAAAAGTTAGTTAGTTGTGTATTATGACTTTATAAATAAGTAATAGTAAGCATATATCAGTTAACACATGTAATATGAGTATATCTTTTCCTTTATGAAATTTCTGAACTATTTGGACGGAAAATCTTTGTTTCGGATATATCTTCTTTCGTATTATATGAATAACAGATTCCGTTTAAACTTTTGCTAAATCAGATTAACGTAACCTAAACCATTGATATTGATTGGAACAGCTAATTTTACTCTCATGTAAAGTATCAATTATTTTGTAGCCACATAAAACTTCTGCCATTACTTACATGAATCTTTCATAACATGATTATAACCATATTGAAAACTTTAATTGGAATAACACCGTTTGACAGATTCCATCTAATTTTTTTTTAACCATCTTTCACTTATTTTAATATTTTGAGCTAAAAAATAAGCATAGAGTTTACAATTTTTTTTTCAAAGACCTCGAACATTACACAATAGCCAATTTGTTGTACAGTTAAGTACATGAGGAATCTAAAAATAAAAAAATATAGTAAACAAACACTTTAGCATCTAGAACTCCTCTAAGTATATTTTAAGTCACTTCTCTTTGGCAGACAACATTTTCATTTTAAAATTTCAGTATAACACTGCAAAAATAACGGTTTTTAATAGCGGATGAATATAGGTAAAAATTCTCTATTCTTTGTCTCTTCAACTCATTATTTCCCAAATATCACTTTATAAAAGTGAAAATTCTTTTTTAAGAAAGATTGAACTCTTTCTCACCAATTTTATTCTTTGTTCTCTTACTCTCAATCACTCGATCTCCTCCGATTTTGAATTCCTGAAATTTTCTTGTAGTTCTTATGACTCTCAAAACTTCACTTATTTGCTCTCATAATCTCGCTCTATCCTTCAAACTTGCATAGTCGAAGAGTCTTCTAATACATGAAATCTCTCAGCCAGCTCACTATGCTACTCGTCCACGTGAAATACTAGTGTGAATCGAAGGTGAGGACTGTGATATCTTTATGTATACTTTATTGTGTTGATTTAGAGTTAGTACATGATAATTTTTGAGTGTCAATTTGTTATCTCCATATAGGAAGGCTTCGTCTAGGCTTGAGTGCTTCACTGAAAGGTAATTTTAAGGGTCATTTTTTCAATACAATTAGTTGTTAATGAGTTCTCCTTATAGTTTCTCTTAGTTTAATCGCTTTATCATTTTCTCATCTTTGTAGTTCTAAATCATCAAAACAAAGAAGAAACAAAAACTCTAAAGGTATTTCAATTACTGAGATTTTATGATTTATCCAGAGTTGTTTTTGTGTTCTTGAAAATTTGTTGATATGACTGTTTGGTAAATTTTAGTATGTATATTTCATTTGGAGCTGTGGTATTATTATGGTAACAGGGATAAGGTTTGTGTATGGTTACCAAGGTGTGATTTTGTTTCTGTTTAATATATCTAATCTTATCCTCAATTTCACAATATTGTTGATATATGAATTTTAATCTTGAACTTGTATTTAACTTGTAGGGCTAGCCTTGCTTATGAGCAGGAGGCAACTAGTTTTTTGTATGAATCAACAAAGAAAATGGGTGATCTTTTGCATATGTTCTATCCATGTAACGACTGTCATATTGTTTGCCATCAACCACTAGGGACAATGTTGGTTAATCTAGTGATGAAGGGGATGGATCACAAGTAGAAAATAAATAAATTTTGGTGCAAGCATGGGAAAATAAAGGCAAACAAGACTACTGAAGTACAGACATCTGTGCATGAGGCTTAAAAGTTGATTAAGACTGATTTTTTTGGTGAGGGAATCCTGTGTAAGATCTGAAGGTCTGAATGAAGATAAATTTGAAGATGATAATAATAGAGAAGAATATGAGTTTAGAAAGAAGCTAGAGGATGCTAAAACTCTACTTTAGTTGAAGTGTCTCAACTACACTAAGGTTTTCCATAATCATGGGGCTTTATAGAATCAAAGTGAAGAGTAGAACGTCAGAAAGCTACTTCAATGAACTTATCATGATAGTCCATGACATGATACCTTAGAAATTTGTGCTCCCTAAGTCGATATATGAGATGAAGATATTCCTGAAAATTTTGATTTGGTTAGTTATCTAAGATGTAATGATTCGAGATGAGAAAGTGATAAACACACTAGTGAGGAGAAGAAAGGGATTCTAGCAAAGCTAAGATATTTTCCTATCAAAGATAGATTCAAAAGGATGTTTAGATCAAAATGGTTGGTAGAGGATATGCAATGGCATTTCATTAATGTTAGTGAAGATGGTACAATGAGGCATCCCATTACTACATTAATTGGGTGCAGGTGAATAACAAGTGGTCGGAGTTTGCAGATGAAGCAAAAAACCTCTGACTTGGTATTTTTACTGATGGAATGAATCTGTTCTCAATACTGAACATCAAGTACGGTACCTTACCGGTGTTGTTACTGAACTACAATATGGCTCCAACCAAGTCCATGAAAGCCAAGAATATCATGCTCACAATGCTCATTCCTAGTTCAATTGCATCAAGTAATAAAATATTGATGTCTATCTACAAGCTTTAATAGATGATCTAAGAGATTTATGAAATGAAGGTATGGAGGTTTATGATTCATTTTTAAAGGAAAAGTGTACTCTTAAAGCTATGTTGTTATGGATTATTACTGACTATCATGCCTTGCCTTGGGAACATTGGCAAGATGCAAGGTGAAAGGGAAACAAGCATGTAACGTCTTTTTTATTTTTTTCAAACCAGACGCAATTTGGAATTGTGCTTCTATTAATTAAATTTCAAAATCATAGTAGTACAAGAAGCAAAATACATAATGTCCAAAATTACATAAAAATAAAATAAGTATCCAGGTGGAGGAGACTCTAACACTCTGGGAATCAAAGGTGGAGATGAGGTTTCGATTATGCAAGAAATCAAAACTACTCCTTGTTCAGTCGCCTCAAAGGCACTTGAACAAACACATGAGCTCATAAAACCTATGGTATCGATCTTTGATAAAACCATACCCAAATCTAGAGGATATTGGGATGAGATATAGACATAATTCTTACTAGAATAATAAAGTCCACTAACTGAGCTAAAAATTTGTAAACACCTAAAACCAATCTACCTACTACCCAATCAAATTTCCAAGTCTTCCTTGGCCCATTCTATGGGAATTAATAGAGAGAAAGATAGTAGATACACTAAATTACGATATACCATTTTCGTTGGCTCAACAACAGAACCATCATCAATGGTGATAATGAACCAACATAGAATAACTCTACTTAAAGAGGAAGAAATCTTTACATTGGTGAACCTACATATAAAGCATTCCTCATTTATCGAAGATCCATATATCCTCTCATCACAAGATAAAAAAATTTTCTACTCAAGAGATCATGAGGATTCTCCTTGGCATGTAGTTATCAGAGCGCCTTTAAGAGGATACCATGATTTAGAGGCAGAAGAAAAAATTATATCAGCCCCATTATCAGTCCAAGAATTTATGAATTAAGGCAATCAATCTGATGAAGATGTGAGTTTTTGTGTTAGAGATGATTGTGAAGGAGTCCTAATAATGGATTAGATTTCTAAGGATTATTGACAAATTTGGTATGTTTCAAGTGATAAATGAGGCCCAAAACTGAAACGTATTTTAGTAAGCATCAAGCAGGAATGAACGTCACTCTTATTGTGGAAACAAAGAGAAAGAAGAGAAATAAGCATGTGGTCAAGGATGATGATCATGTTACTAATCAGGCTACTGAGATTGAGAAAAATATATGTGAGGAGGGTGATCACATTCATGAGAATGAATATGGAGAAGATGATAATGCATTTGATGAGAAAGAAAATGCCGGAATTTCCCATGGTTTTGAGAAGAACATAGTTGATGAGATAGAAGATGCATAACATAACAAGCCTTTTGAAGAAGAAACTATGCCTCTTGTCACTATACATTCCCTCAATGTGCCTCCTTTCACAACACGTGTTTTCCAATCTACTGAACATGTATAGACTCAGCAGTCAGAGACACAGTAAAAGAAGACAAGAGGACCAACAAAAATGTGTAAGGTTGCCAAACACCATGACGACAAAGTGGAAGTTGAGTTCACATTTGTAGGTTAACATGTGGGGTTTGGATCAGCAACACTTCCCTCATTTCTCGATCCTTTTTGTAAGGGTGCACGTAAAAATAATATTGGATGATTGGAGATAGCTGGATGAACAGATGATGGATACATTGTGGGAGGAAGTTCAGGTAAAAGCATTATGATTATGTTTTAATCTTTTCAATTTGATGCTTAATTCAATAATCTTATTACATGGGAGGTTCAATTTGACAGAAGAATGACTACAAAATGTAGGAGTAACTACATAAGCTAAAACAAAGTAGCATTCAATCTATGGCAGCTTGGAAAAATTGGATTAGGAGTAGATAAGTACATCCTTCAAATATGTATTATTAATGATGATTTTTGTTTAGTTTATATCTGAGGATGTTGTTTAGTTTTAATTAACTTCTCTTCTGTTTGTATACGTACAAAGCTACATATATAGAGAACAAAGTAGGAAAAGAATGGTTCGCCTAGCTCATAAGATGGTATGTGTATAATATCACTATTATTCGTAGTATATTAAACAAATATAGATCAAATACATTACGATAATCTATATGTTGTATATTTTAATGGTTAAAAATTCCAGACCCTAGTAAAGTGAGTAGAAGTAAGGTGTGGGTAGCGCACACTCATGCTAATGGAACACCTGTGAGAGAAAAATTTCCAGAAACAACTGTAAGAGCTAATGAAAATATTTTTATCTATGTTATATTTATTTTCTATGTAATACATTCATTCCATTTTTTGTCTATATGTCAGGAAAAAATCCGTCTTCAACTGAACAAACATATATATTTCGTCTTTTTAGACCCTAATGCTAGCAAAGTCTGTGTAAAAGTGTCACAAGTTGATACTGCAAGAGTGTGGAGGCCAAATTCTGAAGTTAAATTCATTTGTGATACAGTGGAAACAACAATAGCTTGGCCTAATGACAAACTAATAAAGTTGTGAGATATTTATAGCTTTATGGGGTAATATGTAGAGTCATATGTAACAATGAGTAATGTAACTTTGTTGTGTGACTGGTTAAGGTGAATTTATAATGAATATCTACTCGTGTCTTGCCATGAAGGAAGCTAGTATTCAACTACCTGACTCCTACTCTCGCCCTTAGACCCCTCCGGACGGTTACATTGCTATTTACGATTGGTGGTTCAGTGAAGCCAAAATGTGGCTTCATATTTCAGATCGTCTTCCCATATATTGCTTTGCTCAGAGGATTGCGATGACTCAGCTTGAAATAGCTTGCATTGCGAATATTCTTGGGGCGCTAATTCTTGTTAGAGAAGCTGAAATTGACGTTTCAACTTGGTTTTTTGAAGACATGACGAATTTCTTGTGAAGTCAAAGCTTCAAAAAGAACATTTTTCACTAGGGCCAAAAATGGCCTTCGGTTATCCGACTTTGAAGGTAATGGGTTGGAAGAACTGTTATTTTTGCGTTTGTCCTAATGATATCTTTCGCTTGTGTAGGCATCTGGAATTTTTGATCCCTTGGGCAAAGACACCCGGTAGACTTCTAGGTGTTTTGATTCTTCAACATCCTTTGTTCTCTTTCATATACTTACGTTTACTTCTTTTATTTTGTAGTGAGGCACCCTTCGACATCAGCTCGTCCTCCTCCTAACAATCATCAAGAATTGGTAGATAGGTTCGTTGGTGTCCCTCGGCTTAGTTGGAAGTTTCTGCCAAACGGTCTTCTTGAAAGAACTGCTTCTCGCTACTCCAAAAGTAAGATGTCATCATTTTACGAAATGATCAAGTATTCTTTGCTTCACTTTGGTTCTTAAATGTCGTTTCATTCTTTTAGGAACTCTACAAATCGCCATGGGGGTTGACGACTTCGCTATGCCCAACATTTTTAGCGGCTTAGATGCCATTCTTGGAGATGTTCCACCTTCTTCTACAGAAATCTGATTAAAACTCAGGAGATTGAAACTCCTGCATCTCCAGGTTGTTCCTCGGGTTCAAAGAAAAAACCTGAGAAGAAGAAAGCGACAGTCGATTCTACTGCACCAGGTAAAATTTTCAAGTTTCCTTTTGCTAAGCGCTTAAGTGACGAGGTGATTAGACGTTGTTTGGTGATTCCAGGTCGCGCTGGTGCTCTTGAAATCGTGAAGAGGGCGGCGAATAAATGTAAGGAGCCTTTCCCTCTTGTTGAAGCCTCTTGCAGCAAGAAAAACAAGATTGCTAGAGACTTCTGCTTCAAATACGATTTTGAGGAGTCGGTCCCAGTGTAGGACTGTGGGATGGAAGGAGCCGACTTGATGCGTTATCTCAGGGAGCCAAAGTCGATGTTCTCGGTAATTTTTTGGAACTCAAACTTTTATTTTATTCTACTTGGCTTTAATCCCCTTGTCTATTTTTTTATTTTGTTGCGCAAGTGAACTAGGTTCTTTTTGGCAAGGAGAAGGCCATGATTGCAGAAGTTGAGAATGCCCGCAAACGTGATGAAATGTCCAATCAAGCCAGTAAGTCTCTCTATGAAGCAGCCGAAGTCAGGTCTTCTTTAGAAAAAATTCAGGCTGACTTAACTCGGGTAATGTCCAAGTTGGAAGTGGAGCGTCTGAAGTCTCTTGAGTACGAGAAAGAGATTTCTGCTCTTAAGGATGTTGTCCAGTCTGCCACTGAGGACCGTGATGTTGTTTTCAAAGCGACTGAAAAGGCTATGATTGTGGTCTCGTCTTTCCAAGACGGGTGCAATGCTTTCAAAGGTAAGAAAAAGTGTTTCTGACTTGCATGTTTTTGTGGTTCTGATGAAGATTTTCATTTTAGGTTTCCTATGTGATCGCCTCAAGAGGATATCGGCAAAATTCAACGATGTTAACTCGAGTCTGGAAGCTCGTCTAGCCTACGCTCAAATGCGTGGACTTGACCATATTTTGCAATCGTTATTGAAGAAGAAGGTCGCAGTTGGGCAAGGATTAATCTCGAATATGTCTACCTATCTCGCTCAAACTAAAGTAGTCGTTGATAAGGAGGTTGTTACGCCTTTGCTTCTGGATGATATGGTTATGCTGTTTTTTGAGATTGACAAGTCTTCCAGTTTAGAGGAAGCTGTTTTAGCGTTGGGCGAGTTGCTGGTGCTCGGGCCTGATCTTAATGAAGTACCTGCCCCTAGAAATGGGGATTTCCCAAAGGTAAGTGTAAAAGATTTTGAACTTGTCTTTGTTCCTATTGGGGATCTTGACCCGTATGGCTTAAATAGAGATATTTTTTTTTGAAAAGGTTGCTGACAAGGACGAATCTGTCGAGAAGGGTTGCGCTGAAGCTGAGCATGCCGAGACTAATGCATAGTTTCAATTTTTTTGTTTTTTTTTTTGCTTTCTCATCGCTTGTCTTAAAGTGGATATGCTTTCCCTTTAATGAGATATTTGTAAAAACATTGCCCATTATATTTCTATGAATGTATAAAGTTTCAGTTTTTGTCCATATTGCTTTGGTTTCGAAGATCATCATGGCTTTTATACGGCGAGGTTCTAAGACTCCGTTGATTACAAACAAGATCTTGACTTCGTGGAATCATCTCTCCTACCATACTTGTGATCTCATAAACTCTAGGTTTTACGACTTTGTAGATGATGTATGGTCCTTCCCAGTTAGTGCCGAGTTTTCCCGCGTTTAGTTTAGTTGTGTTCTCGAACCCTTTCCAGAGTACTAGATCTCCTACTGCAAAGTGCCCTCTATGAACATTTTTGTTGTAGTATTTTGTGGCTTGCTGCTGGTAATTTTGCACTCGGAGCAGTGCTTCATTTCATTCTTTTTCCAAGTCGTTAATACTTGTTTCCATTGCTTTGTTGTTTGAACTCTCATTTTCAGGGAAATGTTCTCGGTGCAAGGTTGGGACCGTTGCTTCCGCTGGCACCATTGCTTCCATTCTGTGAGATAGGGAAAAAGAGTTCGTCCTATTGAGCATCTCGGCATTGTCCGATGTGACCACAATACACCATCCAACTCGGTAGCCCAATTCCCTTTCTTGTCTGTAAGCCTTTCTTAATTCCATCTAGAATCTGCTTGTTCGTCACCTTTGCTTGACTGTTTCGTTGCGGGTTTCATGGAGTAGATTTGCTTACTCGGATATTCCATCGAGAGCAAAAATTAGTACTCTTTGCCAAGATGAATTGAGATCCGTTCTCCAACAATCTCATAAGGTAGTCCACGTCGGCAAATGATAGTTTTCCACACAAACTTGACTACGTCTTTATCCTTAATGTGAGAATAAGATTCAGCTTCGACCCATTTAGAGAAGTAGTCTGTCATAACTAGCATGAAACTTTTTTGCCGAGATGAAGGCAGTGGTCTGACTATATCTATTGCTCAACGGATAATTTGATACGGCATAATTGATGAAGTCAATTCTTCAGTCGGAGCATGGATGATGTTCCCATATCGCTGACATTTATCACACTTGGCTGCATATTGCGCGCAATCTTGCGCCATTCTATACACAAGTGATATTCCATAGTTGTGATTTCAACCAGCTCTGTCGTACGTTTCCTTTATGATTTATTTGACCTTGTCACTGTGGATGCAAGCGAATAGAATCCCGTTTGCGCTTTGACGATATAACTTTCCATCAACTTGTGCATAGAAAGCACATTTGACTTTGAGTCGGCGAGCTGCCCAACTATCTTCTGGAGCTTCTCCATCAATGATGTACGCAAGGATTTCGTCCATCCAGTCGACTTTCCTTTCTCCAGGTTATTCAATGTCTGACATTTCTGTATTGGATTATTCTGAAGTGTTGTAATTGGCGAGACGAGATGAAGATCTCTTTTTGGTAAGCTTATACTTCGGTGATCTATACTTTCAACCAGTATAATTCATCTTTAAACAGGGTTAGTTGTGAAGCTAGAGCTGGCAATGTGTCTGCTGAAGTATTTTCCGCTCGGGAAATCTTGTTGACTTTGAATTTAAGATCATTTGTCAATTCCTTGACAACTTTGAGGTATGCTTCCATTCGGTCATTCTTTGTGTCATAACCTCTGTTCACTTGGTTGACCAGTAGCTAAGAGTCACAATAACACTCGACTTCTATTGCCACGATTTCTTTACCAAGCCTGATCCCTGCGATCAGTGCTGCGTATTCGGCCTCGTTATTCAACGCTAGGAAGGCAAGTCGAAAGGGTTGCTCTAGAACCTCTCCAGTTGGACTCTTTAGTCGGATTCCAACTCCTGAGCCGTGTTTAGAGGATGTCCTATCAACGTAAATTTTCTAAGTCCGAAGAACTGTATCCGACTCTAAAGGTTCGAAGTTGGGGGATAACTCAATTAAGAAGTTGGCTAGTACTTGAGATTTTGCGCTAGTTCTTCCTTTGAACTCGATGTCATATTCACTTAGCTCAATAGCCCATTTAGTCAATCTTCCGGACTGGTTTGGACTCTGCAATATTGTTCGTAACGGATGATTCATTAACATGATGATGGTATAAGATTGGAAGTAAGGTCTTAACTTCCTTGCTGAGGTTACAACCGCTAACGCGAGTTTTTCCATAGTCGGATATCGAGACTCTATTCCGTCTAGAGACTTGCTGGTGTAAAATATCATATATTGAGTTCTTTTGTCATCCCGGACGAGTACGCTACATACTGCCGATGCCCGAGACCGCGATATACAAGTATAATGGTTCTCTATCTTGAGGTTTTGCCAAGATTGGTGGAGTTGAAAGATACTCTTTTAACTCGGAAAAAGTATTTTCACACTCCTCATCCCACTTGAACTCTTTGTTCCCACGCAATAGATGATAGAACGAAATGCACTTGTCCGTTGAGCGTGAGATGAATCGATTTAGTGCGGAATTTCGGCCAGTTAGCCTTTGAACTTCTCGTTTGTTTTTTGGAGAAGACAACTCTTGGATTGCCTTAATCTGTTTGGGATTTTCTTCAATTCCTCTTTGAGTGACTATATAGCAAAGACATTCTCCCGAGGTTACTTCAAAGGTGCACTTTACCGGATTGAGTTTCATCTGATACTCGTTCAAAGTTTTGAAGCAGCGGGCTAAGTGATCAACATTGTCTTTGGCCTTTAGCGACTTTACTAGCATGTCATATATGTAAACTTCCATTGCTTGTCCGAGTTGGTCAGCAAACATCATTTTTACCTAACGTTGGTAAGTTGCTCCCGCATTCTTTAATCCGAATGGCATGACTTTGTAGTAGTATGTTCCTCACTTCGGTATAAACAATGTTTTCTCCATGTCGTCGGGATACATCCTGATTTGATTGTACCCCGAGAAGGTGCTCATAAATGAAACAAGTTAGTTTCCAGTTGTTGCTTCGACAATTTGACCGATGTTTGGCAATGGGAAATTATCCTTAGGCAAGCTTTGTTCAAGTCGGTAAAATCCATGCAAACTCGCCACTTTCCATTTTTCTTTGGTACTAGACCGGGTTGGCTAACCATTCCGGGTATTGTACTTCGACAATAGACCCGATGTAAGTTAGCTTTTTGACCTCGTCTACTACGACTTTCATCTTTTCCGGTCCTAACTTTCTTCGTTTTTGCTTGATTGGTTTGTATGTTGGGTCAACATTCCATCTATGACTTGCAATCTTCATATTGATTCCGGGCATGTCTTTGACTGTCCATGCGAATGTCATAATGCTTTGCTCCAGAAGTCGAATCAACTTTTCCCAGATTGGTTTGCTGAAATTGACTCCAATGCTCACACACTTGGATGTGTCCGTCAAGTCAATGTTGACGAGTTCGATAGTCGATTAATCCGGTTTTTTAGGGGCGGGTAGTTCGTAGTAATCGTGCACTCCTTGTTTCACAGATTTAACTCGGTGATAGAGCAAGTCCAAGACATCTTTTGATATCCCTAAAGCGTGTAAACTCCTGCACTAGTTGAGATCTTGACACGATGATGATAGCTTGACGGAATTACTTTCATCGCGGTTATCCACGGTGTTCCAAGAATCATGTTGTAAATGGTGGCTTGTCTACTTCTAAGAGCTTGATTTATCTTGTGATTCGAGCAACTCAGATTGCTAGTTTAACCGTTCCTTTTACATTGATTGTACTTCCATTAAACGCAGTCAGTGTTCTGTCTACAAGTTTAAGTCAAATATCTAGTAACGCCATTTTGTCCAATGTTTCCTTGAAGATTCAATCCACTGAACTTCCAGTGTCGATGAGTATCCGAGATACGTCGCAGTCGGTAACTCGTAGTTTTACGGCTAGCAAATCATTATGTGGAAAGCTCACTCCTTCGACATCTTTAGATGTGAATGTTATCTCTGAATCCACTGTTCCTAAGTCCTGGGAGATCAGTTCGAGGTTTACTGATGTGACAACCTTCCAGTCGTACTTTTTTATTGATCTTATTATGTCGTTAGAGAATTGTAACCCTCCCATGATTACATGAACATAAACTCTCGGAGATCCTGCCGTTTAGACTTTTCCTTGGCTTTGTTGTTCTAGTTTGCCGCTTTATAATCTGCTTCTTGTAACTCGGCTTCTTTCCGCTTATGTGCTTTGAACTTTTGAGTCTCTTCTTCTAAAATATTAAACTCTCCTTTGCTTAATTTTTCAGTGAGTAGCTCTTGCAGCTGTTTGCACTTTGAGGTTGAATGTCTTGTTCTATTGTGGAATGCACAATATTCGCTTTGATTGTAACTGTTGTTGAATGGCTTTTTACGAACTGGACCGTTAGTTTCTCCGACTTGAAAAGCTGTAGCCAAGATCGCTTTCCCTCTGTAGTTATGCTGTCTCGGCTCATGATATTCCTCCTTAGACTCTTTTGCTCTCGATTCTCGCTAAGTTTTCTGAGTTTTGACGATGATCTTCTTTTCCTCGACGTAATCTGCATGCCTTTCCGCTCTGCAAAGGGCATCCGATATCGTAGTTGGCCGATTTTCGAAAATATCTATTCTCAAGGCCTTATTTGTAACCATTCAGGTTCTTAGAGCTTCAATAGCCATGTCACCACTAACTTTTGCCTTAGTCAGAATTTTCCTAAAATGTCTGAGATATGACTTTAGAGATTCATCAAATCCTTGCTTTAAATATCGTAACTCTGCTGTAAAGGTGTCTTGATTGACAAACAGAGCGTATTGCTTCATGAACAACTCGGCGAGTTGATTGAAACCTTTAATCTATCTTGTGGGTAACTTGGTGAACCATACCAAAGCATCGCCGGTTAAATTCTCAACGAAGAGTCGACGATAAGCTGCATCTTCTTGGTCAGGATTGTAACTTGTCCTGTTCATCATAATGTTGAAGGCGCTCGTGAACTATATCGGGTTAGTAGTTCCGTCATTTGAAGGGCACCTTAGTCTCGGTCCCAGTTTATTGAGACCCTTTTCAATCTTGGCGAGAATAATAAATTTCGAGCCTGAGCCAAGATTCGCCCAATCTCGAGTGCCGAGCTGGTGGCTTAATGGACTTACAACTTCATGTCTTCATCATTCTAAATACGGTTGCCACGTCTAAGACTGTTGGTATTTGTGGTTCTAACGTGGTCTGCATCATAGATTGCCCTAGTCCCGAGACGTTGTTTGGCTGTGGACTCAGCATGCTTTTGAATAGGTTCCTCTGCACACTAGCCAATACTTCTCCATGTGGCCTGTTAGTTTGTGCAGATGGGAAACTATTCCCGTTTATCCAAGACTCGATTTTGTCGAATCTCTCAGTGTTTCTTTGATCAGATGATTCGTACTACGCTATCAAGTTGCGCACCATGTTTTCAAGCGATGGTGGTCCCGCGGGCGGTCCAGGGAGAATGGTAACTTCTCGAGATTCTTCTCGATTTTCCTCCCGAGTTTGAACAGAGTTCAAAAGTGATCCAAGGGTTGGATCAGTTTGTTCTTGGAGGTTAGGATCGCTCATTTTTGGCGAATTGATGGTGATTTCATCTTCAACCACCCTTGCTTGCTTGGCGTACACTCCTTTGTTCTGTGTAAAGAAGCCCTTCGATGTCTTCCCCACAGACGGCGCCAACTATTCGAACCGGATCTAGCACAAAGGTCCTAAATCTTAAATGCTGATTAATAGAGGGAAGAAAAGGGCAAGGACTCTTGAGAAATTATAGAGAAGAAGTTGATTGCGAAAGAGCAAAGATTGCCGAGTATAATTCTATTGCTTAATGAGTGATTACAAAAGCGGATCCTTTGTTTGAAGAATCTGCTACTCTATTTATATATCATAGAGGCGGTTATTACAATTAGTTTAGATATAATCTCCTGTAGAAGATCTTTGCTAGATTTTTGGAAAATTTCCATGTCGGTACAGGAAAATTTCTATTTCTTTACTTGGTGGCGTGTCGTCCGATTTCCTTCATGCTTACGCGTTTCCGAGAGGGTTCGAGTTGGCCGAAGACACCCGAAATGATACTTCGATAATCTTACCGAGTTCAAGTCTTAGAAATATTTGTCCATTATTTCCTGTGGACCGAAGTAGGATCTCGGATCCACCTCCAACAGTTTATTTGCAAATAAAATTGTGTGTTGGACAAAATTTATATTCTGATGGTGTTTTCAATGTAATATAGGTCATATCAAATGTAATTTAACATACAACACATTTAAAACAATATGTAACATATAATATGTTGTAATAAATAATATATAATAACTTTAAAACGTTATCAGAAAACTATTAATAATAAATATAAAGCGTGATAAAAATATATTTAATTGTCAAAGTATAACCGTTATAATTGTAAAAAATTTAATAACAATAACAAAATCTGCTCTCTAAAATATCAGACTTATTATCGCGGTTAATAATAAAAAATTTAACTAAACGCTATTATAATGTTATATAGGGATTTTCCGCCGCAACTAAAATCAGTATTTCCTGTAGTGCAATCTGTATCAAACTCGACTTCAAACATCATCAACTACATGGTCCATAATCTCTCTAAATCTCTTACTAAAACAGAATAAGTTAATCTAGATAGTAATATTGATTCTTTATCATCCTAAGAATATATATATTGGTAGAAAAACAAATATAACGTAAAAACTAAATCGGTTGATAACTTATAAAAGCTAATAAAAGCATAAAATTTAATTAATGAAATAGACCGATGAAACATTGTCAGAAATTTGACATGTACTTTTTTCGTAGTTTACATCATATATCGCACATACATAACTCTTATTTCATTATATATAATCAGTAATTATTAAATAGAGTATTTAAATTATGATAGGCGCAAATATTCTTTATCTTGGTGGTAGGTGGTAAGTTCACTAAAAGCAGGCGCATTTGCATATTTTGGGATTGAGTCCTACTGTCTGCACTATATAAAATTTTGGTTAATGGACCGGCCAGTTGTGCTCCAATATTGACAAAAAATAAAAATTATGATGGACAATTTTTACGAAAAAGTTCATGACATCTTACTTGTTTTCCTAACATATTTATGATTTGGTTTACATATATTTGTCTTTAATATTTATATTACAATTAGGAAATCAAACAAAACATGGCCTAGTACTTCTTTTACTTTTATTTAAATATGAAAAAGAAGCCAAAAGTATTTTATTCCAGAGACAGAGTCCACACCATACGACAAAGAATAACAAGAAGACGAAGTAGCTCACAACATTACAAATTACAAATTTGTCAAGTAGCACTTTAAATAAACTTAATATGCATAGAATCCTTTTTCTTTTTAAGGAAGTGACGATACCATGTTAATGTGATGATTCTACATCATGCTATAACCCAAATTGATCAATGTACATTTTTTGTCTTTAATAAACTTTAATAAGGGGGAATCTAAACCGTAAATGAGAATGACGAACCTGAACCAATCAATCTATAATATATTAATTAAGAGTGATACTTTAGGTTAGTCTTTAGCGTTTTTAAATGCAGTCTGTGATAGTAATTTGTAGTTTGAGTAAGTCTTTAGCGCCTGTAAATGAAGTCTTTGTGGTCATCCTTCTTCTTCTAGACTTGATATTATACCCATTGTATTAGGTATGAGACAAGTTAATAAAGGTTCATTACTTTGTAGTATTTGTCCTCTTGCAAAAAAGAAGAAGCTTCCATATAATTCAGAGAATAATAAGTGTGCAAAGTCTTTTGATCTTCTTCATATAGATGTAGGGAGACCTTTCTTTGTTTCCACTCATGAATGTTATAAATACTTTCTAACCATAGTTGATGATCACACAAGAATAACATGGGTCTATCTTCTTAAAGCACAGAGTGATGTGCTGAAGATTTTTCCAGAGCATTTGACCATGACAGAAACACAATATTAAGGAAAAGTCAAAGGTGTAAAAGTTGACAATGCGCATGAATTGAGATTTGAAGAATTGTACAAAAGCAACGGGATAACTTCGTATCATTCATGTCCTGAAACACCAGAACAGAATTTGGTTTGAAAAAAAGGACCAACACATTCTAAATGTGGCAAGAGCATTGATGTTTTAAGCACATATACCTTTGAAGTATTAAGGAGATTGTGTGCTTAATGCAGTCTTTCTTATCAATCGTACTCTAAATCCTTTACTTTATAACAAATCACCATATCAGATGTTGTCTTCAAAGCTTCCAGACTACACAAGTATGAGAATCTTTTGATGTCTTTGTTTCAGTGCAACATCACCAAAGAATAGTCGTAAGTTTCAGCCTTGTTTAAAGCCATGCCTATTCCTTTGCTATCCAGCTGGATACTAAGGCTATAAGTTGATGGATTTAGAAATAAATGCCATAGTAATCTCAAGAATGTGACATTTGTTATGCATCATTTTTGTATACAATTTCATCCATGTTTTGATCATTTTCTCATCATTTATGAATCACATTCATACATAATTATTTAAGTTTGGCTTATTTTTCCATTTTAGAGTTTTAGATAGATCGAGTCGCATATTTTCTTGTTTGGAGTCATTTTAGGTGATTTGGGAGCTTAACTTAGAAGAAGGGAGCTCATGGGATGAAACACACATGCTTAGGGGTTGGAAATGACCAAGAAGAATGAAGAATGGAAGCTTTGGTTCAACCATTGGACATTTACCCTATTCACGCGTCCGATGCCTAGCAGCTGGTTGACCTACGTTGGACATTTACCTTACGCTCCTACCCGATGCTATGCCACACGAACTAGTATAATGAGTTTCAAGATGGTGATCGATGAAGACCATCCTGTGAACGAAATTGGCTGAAATTTGGGCACAAAATAGGCAATAGAGTCAGATTTGATTTGGTGGTGGTTTTAAGGCATTTTGACAGGTGGTTACAAAGGTACGACAAATCTACTCGACATATGTCATTTTTCCGCGAAGACCACATTGAAGCTCTTGGGTGCAACCATCAACCACTAGCATCGATCATATGGTCGACCAAAATCATCTGGACCCCTAGCATTGACCATATGGTTGACCAAGACCATCAAGACACCCAGCCCATTTGTGCACACTTGCCAAATGTCAATTTTTGATTTGGTTTGTCCCGGGTTGACCCAGATCCGTTTTGTTTGGGCTTTTGGGCATGTTGCCCTGATTTTATGCTTATAAATACTTGAGTTCTGAAAGAAACAAGGGTGTAGCTTACCTTTCATTTCATTTTGGATCAAAGAATAGTTTTCTAAAAGTTTTTGTTGTGTTCTTGAGAGAAAGAGAGGATTGTTGGAGACTCAAAGGGGAAGATGATCTTAGGATCATCTTTACCCATATTTAAGTTTTCAATTTCCATTCTCTTATTATCTTTAATTATGTTTATGCTTTACTTTATTACTTTTTTTTTGTTTGTTCTTCATTTTGGAATGAAAGAGTAGTGAATGCTAGGTTGATAGTTAAGTAGATTCTTGAGTTTGGATGGTTGAATCTCGAGCATAGGTTGCTAGATCGTGTGATTCCTTCAATTAGAGTGTGCTTAATGCTAGATTTGATTTGGCCATTCAAAGCTAGAAGTTAGGAAAATCATCGCCCGAGAGGTATTCGATGAAATTCCTGAGAGACTCTTTTGTGGGCTTTTCTTCCATAGTCTTCGAGAGACTGATGCTTTAGAGATTAGTGTATTAGTGAGCTTGTGTTCAATGTATTTTAGGCTTTGGGTTAGACAAATGAGAGTTTAAACTAATTGATTTCTTAGAATAGAGGTTAATGCCTTGAGAGTGGGTTAGTCTAGTTGATATGTGAGTCATGCCCTAGGATGGTTCGTAATCAGACCTTTTGCACCTTGGTTTGATTATCTTTCTCATTGATCAATTGTCTATCATTAGCCTATTGTTAGTTTGTGTCTTGTTCGTTGTTATTTTTGCTATGTCATTTTCCTTTATGTTTTTGTTTGTTGCATTATTTGGTTTGGTTTGCTTTGTTTCATTGTTAGTTGTCTTTTAGTTTTCAAAACCTCACCAATTTCTTTTGCTTAGATAAAAGTTCTCATAGTCCTAATGTGTTAATTCTAGATTCTCTTTGGTTCTCGAACCTCAAATACTTAACAATGAAAAGTTTGTTTAAGCACTTGTTGATTGTAGATTTTAATTGATTGTTTTGCACCTTAAAACACTTAACATTAATTTGGCGCTGTTGCCGAGGAATCTATACAATTAGCTATTAAAATTTGAATTAGATTTAAGACTATAGCTTTTTTTTTTGTTTATTTTGTTTTGGTTATTGACTTTCTTACAAGTGTTTGCTCTTTTTGAAGGTGCAATCACATGGAAAAACGTATGGCTTCATATTTATTCTCCTTGAGGAAGGCTTATTAAGAAGCTCAAGATAGAGAGATGGCTTCAGACTCCACAAGCTATCATGGTTTTGAATGCACATCCACTTATCAAGAAGAACTTCCATATGGAAATTACTTTCAAGAAGACCAATATGGATATGGTGAGAAATATCAATCTTGGGACATGGAGTATGAGTATGAAGAAGCTTATAACTATGAAGAAACTTATGATTATTAAGAAGCTTATGATTATGAACAAGCTTATAATTATGAAGAAGCTTCTCCTTCCCCAATCTATGAAGAAGAAGAAGACATTCACAACTTGCAGGAGTTGATTTTGGAAGGATAAGAGAGGTATTACAAGACTACTCTAAACAAGATTGGTCCCGTTGAAGTTGCTTTAGAAAGAGACTCAAAGGATTTGGACATTCAAGAGAAGAGTATTGATGAGGGTTTGTTGATGGATAGTCATGAAGAGAGCCCCAGTTCCATTCCATCAATGCGAACAAGTGTAGAAGATCCAAGTAGTTTCACTTTGCCTTATGCCATTGAAGAAAAGAAGCGTACGCGCTTGAGTTGAGTTAAAATAGAAGAGATTATAAAATCTAGGGATAAAGAGAGTGATAAAACTCAACTTAAGGATTTGGAGACAAGTCTAGCATTAGTGAAGAGTCCAAGGATATTGGTAAAGATTAAATTGAAGATTGCCCTTTGTGTGATATCAATGCACCAAAGGAAGAGCTTAAGTGTTTACCAAAGGAGGGTACATTTTTTCTCGAAGATGAAGAGACTATAAGAGAATTTGAACGTCTTCGTGGTTATATGATTGATGAGAATCTTATGGTAAGGAATGAAGATCCTTGTGAAGATGTTGTGGTTGAAGAATGTATGGAAAATACAATGGGCAGCTCAATTGATGAGAATGAGCTTGCACTTAAGGAGCACATGCATGTCCTATTATCATTTAAGCAAAAACCAATGGTTGAAGAACCCATAGAGAAGCAACAAAATCTCATCCAATTGACCTTCAAGGAAGGTTATGAAGAAGAATATCCAAAGGCAAAGCGATTTGGCAAGCATCTTGGTATAATCCTCACCATAGCATTGGGTATTTATGATCGTTGGAAGTTGCCATTCTTTGAGGAAGTTAGGAAGAAAGAATTAATGGGATGGTTCTATGATGAGTATGATCCGGGATATCCAAGCTCATACCACACTCCTTTCTTGAAAAGAGTAAAATGAGTCTATCCTCGAGACGCGTTTGTGGAGAAGATTCCACTCTCCGATTCCATCACCGCATAAAAAGTGGGGCCTTATGTCGCATTTCAGAATTAAAACAAGCGCACTTGAGAGGCAATCCCATGGTATCCTTTGTTAATATGCTTTTAATTTTTCTTTGTATTGCTTGGGTTTGCCATGTTTTGGTGTGTTCTTTGTGGTATTTTGATCCAGGAGGATGAAGAGCCTAAACAAGTAGTCGAGGCAAGAGGATTGAACTTAAAAGTAGGAAACTGGGCTTAAAGCTCGACCAAATGGTCGATGAACTTACCCGACGCAAAACAGCAAATGAAACACACTCGACCATTCGGTCGAGAGAGAGTGTCCAAAGGATCGTAGCGAACAAGCCGAGACTTGACCGTTTGGTCGAGAGAGAGGTCGACAGGAAGTAGTAGACGAGCCACACTCAGCCAATTGGTAGAGAAACCTACTTGAAGCTGCAACCACACTACAAGAAAACACACTGTTTGCAAGGGAATTTTGCTAGGGAAAATGCCATCGCAAATTGGCTATGGCATTGCTAGGAGTTTGCGAGGCAAACCAATCCATAGCAAATTCATAGCACATTTGCAAGGAACAAAAATTTCCCGCAAATCCCTTACAAACTTGCAAGGGATTTGCGAGATACTGCAAATCCCTCGCAGACCTGCGAGGGATGTGCTACGGATTGATGCCCTAGCAAAACCAACACAATTCCTTGCTAATTTGTGTTAAACTTACGATGTGTATGTTCCCTAGAATATTTGCGAGGCTATTGCAATAGAATAGTTCCCTAGCAAAGTTTGGTGAAAGAAGTTGGGTCACGTTTATAGTGCGTATTCCTCCCCTAACACAAATGTCAGGGAATAATTTGTTAGAGCCGATTGATCATTATGGTGCTCAGCAAACATGTAAATTTGGGGCAATTGGCACACTGGAAAAAAGATGCCTGATGGATATGGTGATTCTCACAATTGGCACAAAAAGAGTATTTTTGGGAACTCCCATATCGGAAAGATCACCTACTACAGTACAATCTCGATCTGATGCACATCGTGAATTTTTTTTTTTTAACTTTATGAACAGAATTTTGAATGTGCAGGGAAAGTGTAAAGACAACTTCAAATCAAGGTTGGATTTAGCCAAAATATGTGCAAAAATCGAATTACATATTACAAGGGATGGCAAATTACCGATTCTGACGAGTTCGAAGACACCAAGGATGAAGAAGACATTGATCATGGTGACTCTGAAAAATGAATCTGATTAAGTTATATAGAAATATTTCGATTAAGTTTATATATATGTATTTTGCTTTTTATTTAATTTTTTAGTTTTGCTAGGGATTTGCTAAAGACTTAGCACATCTATAGCAGATCTGTAGCAAATGTTGCTAGGGATATGCTACGGATGTGCTAAATCTCTAACAAATCCCTAGCAATATTATAGAAATTTGAATATGATTTCACCCCTAGACCCTATACACTCATATAATCCTAGAAAAATGAATTTTAAGGATAATGAAAATCCAGATTCTCGCAAGTACGAAAACACTGAAAACAAAGAAACCATTTATAATGATGTCTCTACTTAAGTACATATTACAAACATCAATGAAAACACATGTAATTAATTTAGGCAAATCGATATTTTAAAGATGTCTTCTTTGTTTTTATTTTTTTCTCAATTCTGAGAATCAGCATTCTCATAAACTTTCGAGATTTATTATTTTTATGGATTATAAGAGTGTTTAGTGTTTACGGGTTTAGGAAAAAGCTGGGTTATTGGAGTTGCTAGGGATTTGCTAGAGATTTAGCACATCCACAGCAGATCCGTAGCAAATGTTGCTAGACATCTGGTAGGGATGTGATAAATCTCTAGCAAATCCCTAGCATAGTTATAGAAATCTGAATATGACTTAACCCCTAAACACTCATATAATCATAGAAAAAAAATGAATTTCGAGATATAATGAAAATCTAGATTCTCACAAGTAAGAAAAGACTGAAAATAAAGAAAACATTTATAACGATGTCTCTAACTAAGTACATATTACAAACATCAGTGAAAACACATGTATTTAAGTTAGGTAAATCGATGTTTTAGAAATGTCTTCTTTGTTTTCGGTTTTTCCTCAGTTCTGAGAATCTGAATTTTCATAAATTTTCGAGGTTCATTATTTTTATGGATTGTGCTACATCCCTAGCAACTTCCTAGCAAAGTTATAGAAATCCGAATATGTGACAACCCCCAAACCCTAAACACTCATATAATCCTAGAAAAAATGATTTTGAGAGATAATGAAAATCCAAATTCTCATGGATTATAAAAGTTTTTAGTTTTTACGGATTTAGGAAAAAGTTCGGTTATTAGAATTGCTAGGAATTTGCTACGGATGTGCTAAATTCCTTGTAACCCTTGCAACCCTTGGAGTAAAAAACATACAACTGTTTTCTCTTCCGTTTCTCTCTTCCCCTTTCTCTCTTCCTGTCTTTCTCTCCGACTACAATTCCTCCTCCACTGCCGGTCCGCTTCTCTTCTCTTCTCTTTCTTTTTTTCTCTTCTCTTCTCTTCTCTCTTCTCTCTTCTCGTCCGCCGCTCTTCCTCTGCTGCTTGCCACTCCATCGCAGCTCCTCCACCGCCGGTGAGGTAAGATTTCTCTCCTCTCCTCCTTTATTTCATCAATTTAACCATAGATTTGCAAGATTATAAGATTTGGAACCAAGATCTAGGTTTATATTTTTTAGATTTTAGGTTTGGGAATTAAGATTTCGATTTAGGATGTTGGATTTTAGATTTTCAACAATTTGGAACCAAGTTCTATGTTTGAAACGAATTTTATAATTTATAAATGATTTTTGGCATTTTGAAAACGATTTTTAAATTTTCAAAATGAATTTCAATACTTTTTTGATTTTTTAATACTGTTTTTAAAATGTTTTCAATTTATAAACATTTTTATCAATCATAAAAAATTTATATATGAATATTAGAAATATTTTTATGGATTATAAAAAACTTTTACGATTTTTTTAAAATATCTATGATTTATAAAAACATTTTAGTGTAATTTAAAACATTGATATGGATTTTATCAATATTTTTATGAATTATAAAACACTTTTATGATTTTAATATTATATTTTAAGCTTTTAATTTGTAAAATATTTTGTTAAATTAATTTTATTTTCATTTTCATTTTCATTTATTTAAATTGATTTTTTTAGATTAATTTAATTTTAATTTATAATTTATTTATACTTAATATGTAATTTAGTAAAATAAAAGCGGATCCCTAGTACTTCTCTTGTAAACACATGCCTAGCAATTTCTTTGCAAATACAAGCCTAGCAAATCCCTTGCAAACATATGCCTAGAAACTCCCTTGCAAACACATGCCTAGCAACTCCCTTACAAACATATGCTTATCAACTTCCTTGCAACGTTGTTTGTTGGAAAAACCTCGCAAAACATACCTCGCAATTCCATTTCAAACCTTCCCTTGCAGCAAAATAGCAAGTTTATGCGAGGGTATTGTAAGGGATACATTACTACGGATTTGAGAGGAAATTTTCCCTCGCAGATGTTGGTAGGGACTTGCAAGGCATATCAATTACCTACTATCGATTTGCAAGGGACTGAATTCCCTAGCTAGGCCATCGCAAATCACAATTTGCTAGGGATTTGCAAGGGTTTCGGCCCTTGCAAACATGGTGTTTTCTTGTAGTGCCACTTGGTGGGACATGTCCATCTCGTCCATCCCAAATCTAATCCAGCTAGGTCGATGACCTATACAAGGAGTCTAAAATCCTAACAAGGTACCTATCACCACCTTTGTATATATTTCGGGTTTTTTTTTCATTATATTGCATGTCATTATATTGCATGTCTTTTACTGGGGTTTTCATCTTTGTATAGAACATCTTGTATATACAAAGGTGGCACTACACAATGTATTCAAATCCACCAACACAAGCCTCAGAGAACTCATCTTGCCCTAGAGAAGATGCTAGAACGCCTCGAGAGTTTCGCTAGAGCAGGCCAAGCACTCTCAGATTACACAGTCGATGGTGATGCCTCTCTTTCAACTGAATTACCATCTTTGGTACTTACAACAGTACACCGATCCAGATATAGCCACTACATAGAGGAGATGAACCACTCATCCATGATCTACTCGTTTGTAACCTAATACTCAACGATAGAGTCTTACAACCATCATATCACTTACCGTGGGCACAATGATGAACTCTATCTTGGTAAGGTTAAGAAACCCATGAGGGGAACATGCCAGAGGCTAATCTAGTGACACCTCAGAAACACCCTTTTAGAAAAGGCTCCATTGGGAGTATTTGTTCGCTTCACACTTCACACCATCACACGCAATCACGATGTGGACCTGAAGCCTTAACACGAAGATACCAGTCTGATACTGCAACTATAGGCTTTACCACTCAAGCACGTGTGACCTACCTCGGCTCAAAGATCCCAATACCCTAGGCTTATCCACCAAAATGTAGTCCAAAACGAAACTACCACTTACATGGACGAGGGTTAAAGAGAAACATTGAAGGCAAAAAAGTGACCACATAAACAAGAAAAGCCTCTCACTAATGATACGAAAGGCATGGCCTCCACCCTCCCTAATAGAAGAGTTAAAACAATTGGAACCAGTATTTCAATCCAACTGTAGCATCGAAGGGGAAGAGTATCCCTTAACCATAAATTATGCAATCCCCGTGAATCTGGTGTCTAGTGATCTAGCCAACAGATTGGAATTTTCACCTTCAACCACCCATTCACAAACGCCGCCAAAGATGAATACCCAGTGGAAGCTTAGACTCAGGTGAGAAAACAAACTTATCTCACTTTGTACTTGGTGGAATCTACACTGAAGTGGTCTTGTGCGAGGTTATCCCTATGCACATGGATCATCTACTTTTAGGATGTCCCTGATGTGTCGCGAACAAGGTGATACATGACAGTATCAAAGGATTATGATAACCTCAACACCAGTTCGGTACTGTGCAGCACAACAACACGTTACAATACCTCTTATCATCGTTCAGTTTTGTAGGCTCGCTAAACGCCCAACCACTAGGGATGAAAGAATCGAAGAGCTCCTATGGAAAAAACCTCATTGGGAAGAAGGAAATAGCATCATCTCCAAACAAGATATTTTGTTTTTAAGGTTGGAAGATGATGAGTTACAGATTGGGGTACCTGTTGCAATGCCCAAAAAGAAGAAGAAGACTCCATGTAGGTTGTTGGACCTAATAGGAAAAGCCAAGGAGCAAACAAGCGAAGTGCTAGAGGTGAAAAGGAAGATCAACTTCGCGTGCTCAAGAACGAAGAAGTTGCTGAATTGGAGAGCGGCGAAAAGGATGAATCCGGTCCAGGATGAGTACGAAGTCGAGCATGATACCGACCATACAAGTCAGACTCGAAGTTGAGCTTTTAGACCGGGAGAGATCTGGTATAACATTGTACCTGGAGTTGCCCAAATTTTCCACGCAGGCCTTGCTTCTCTGATGGGCCCTAATTTCCCACATAGCACAACAAGCTGCTCCTACATTTCCACTCACGAAGACTACTATCCTAGCACACGAAGAATGGCTACGGCGGTTCCAATCACCTCAGAAAACCAACACACCGTTGAATCTCACACGTTTAAATCAAATGACACCTCAAAGGACTCACCACGAGTGGAATCGATCTTTGTCTCACGTGAGCTAGCAGACAGAGCTGATGACCTTACAATGCTAAAAGGAACCATTCGAAACCTTACACAAAATGCAGACACAGCTGGACCATCACACACAGTTGATGACATTATCCAAGACATCTTCACTTACCCGGACCAACATGCAGCATAAGTATACTTTAATGAAGACTCCAAGAGGAAGGGATACCTGGATTTCGATGGTAATGTGACGAAGAAGAATTTGAAGACACTCTAAGTTCCCTCTGATGGTTTCTTAATAGCCAAACTATGTTCTATATTCCTCTGTTTTATGGACTCTGTTTTAAGTATGTTGGAAGTGTTTTTCTTTTGGTTTTGCTTTTGGTTTAATTAGTTTCGGTTTGGTGTGTTTGTTCTAATTCCCCCTTTTGTAACCGAGTTGATTCTATAATTTGGTTTTAATTTAAGTGTTTTTGAGAAAAAAAAATGTGGAGGTACATCTCTTACACCATTACTTATATAACTTAGAATATATAACTAAAAATGGCAATTGAAAGATCCCTCTTAAGTACATGGCCACTAAAAAACTTAGATTTTCAATTGAGACAAGGATGTGGCTACAAGGATTTTCATTTTGTAAATCCCCTTGTTGATTATCGATGCTGCGAAATTCCTTGAAACTAGATGTAGCGTTCCCTAATTAGTGATAATAATCTTGTTTATGATAACCTAGAACTCTATTTCCTAATAGACCAGTTAGTTTCAATGACCTTACGGGTTATTTTGTAGTTTTGTTTCATCTTGGATTCATAAGCAGAATGAAGTTATGGCTTAGTTCATTCTTTTTAAATCCTTCTGAAATAATTCGAAGTTTTAGACAAACTCTGTTCAGTTTTCGAATCTTCGTTGGATTAGATTTGAACTTCAGTATAAGTTTTAGATTTCAAATTCACCAAGATTACACTTATTGGAATCAATTGCTCACACTGAAGTATCTCTCAGTATTATTCCTATTGATCAAAAGTAGCTCTTTGCTAATAAGTATGTCAGATAACATATTTAAGCATCAATTAGAACGATCCTTTGTGTGGAAACTGATCTTGACTTTTATCATATATTGTTATACAATCCTTTTCATTGCATTGGATTTGGAAAACAGTTTTACTAGGAAGGTAGAGGGTTATATCTTACTCAGAGTATATTCCCTCTCGCTGACTTTGAATTTTTGGAAACACATTGCAGACTTGGTTATGAGATTGGCCTTTTATCCAGTCCAAAGAGACGATACTAAAGTTCTGAGAGAAGAACATGCTATCAAAATCGCTGCTCCTCTAGCAGCTATAGTCAAGATATTGGTAAAACTCACAATCCAATTTTCTCATGCGAGTGTTTATGCTTTAGTTGCTCTCAGTTATCTTTGCTCATGGCATTGTTTAGAGTACCTGTCTATAGCTTACGAACCAGTTAAGATGTTGCTCCATACTCATTTTTTGGCAAATTTAACTTGGAAGTATAGAATAAGTAGTCTGGTCATAGATAAATTAATTTGTGACCTTCAATTTTTTACTTGTTACATAAGGCATAAGTTGAGGAGGTATGTTCAAAAATCCCTTTTTCCGCCAAAGATTTTTGAATTTAAGTGGATAGTTTTCTTTCAATTTCAGGCCATAGCTGAATTAATTTTAAGTCTTTTTATAAGCCTTAGATACCCTTTACATCAAAGTTACATAGATTGGACTAATGTACTTTGTCTAAAGCAAATTCTAGTTCAAATCCTATTGCATAATTGTAGTTTCTTACAAATATTTAAACGTGAGAACACACTATCCCATTCTGGAAAACAACCTTTAATCTGGGAATTGTTATTAGTTATTTCAATACAGTACCAGATATATACTATCACTGTATTGAGTCCGGGAAACTTTCACTATAGGAATCCGATATGGTTTATCCTACTTGATTTTTATTGCCATTCACTAATATGCCAAGTGTGGAAACATTTTGCAGCTTTGATTCTAAGATTGCTTTCGTACTCAAGCCAAAATGAAAATACTGCTGCTTGGAGAGAAGAATGTCTCACCAAGCTCACCTACTCTCAAGTTAAGATGCTGACTGTTGCTGCTATGTCCCCTCACAAGACGCCTAATGACAACAAGGTAAAAGAGGAAAAATCTAAGGAGCAAGTTAAAGGCTCCATGAAATTTTAATTTTTTCTTAATGATTTTTTAGACTTTGTGTTGGAATTGCCAAGGATTAGGCAATAAGATTTCTATTAATTATTTGAGGATATTTGGAAAAAATTCAAACCTGATTTTTTATTTCTTTCAAGAAAAAAAAGTAATTTCCTTTTTTTGGAAAAAAAGTTCAATTACATTTGGGCTTTGATCTATTATCTACTGTTGAACCATCAAGTTCTAGTGGAGGTTTGGCTTTATTCTATCCTAATAGTTATAATGTCATTATAAATTATAAGGATATAAATATGATAGACATCTCATTATATCTCCAAGGAATAAAATTAGATATTACTTTTTTCTATGGAGAATCGGTCCAAAATAGAAGAGACTATGTTTGGGAACGGTTAACTAGAATGGGTATAATTAGATCATCCCCTTGGTTAATCATTGAAGATTTTAATGAACTATCAGGTAATCATGAGAAACATGGTGGTTCACTTAGATCTGCCAATTCTTTTCTGGTTTCAAATCAAATGATCTGGGATTGCGGACTTATTGAATTCCCAAAATTAGGTAATTTTTGGTCATAGCGGGGTCTTCGAAATAATGGCATCGTTCGTTGTGTACTTGATAAAGCTTTGGGTAATAGTGAATGGCATGATCTATGTCCCCAATCAAAAGTCGAATATCTGGATATGATTGGTTCTGATCATCGACCTATTTTGGATCGTTTCAGAGATCAATCCCATAAACCCAACACACAATTCCATTTTGATAAACATTGGATTGGTAAAATGGGCTTTATGGAAATAATAGAAAAAAGCTGGAAAGAATTTTCTAGCCGTCAAAAAATTTCCTTTTTAGGCAAAATTAAGAATTGTCGGAAGGAAATTTCTCACTGGAGAAGTAAGAAATTAGCCACTGAAGAGGAGGTAAAATCGGCCCTTTTCTTGATGGACCCTAGGAAAACTCCAGGTCTGGATGGTATGACGGCCCTCTTTTCCAGAATTCTTGGAATACTATTAAGGATGACTTAGTTACTCTGGTGAATGATTTTCTTTGGTGAGGTTCATTTGAACAGGGGCTGAATAAAACTTACATAAGTCTTATCCCTAAGATCTCTAGACAGACTAAGATGGCAGAATTCGGCCTATTAGTTTATGTAATGTAGGGTATAAAATAATATCGAAGGTTTTATGCTTACGACTTAAGAAAATTTTACCGAAACTAACTTCTGAGATCCAGTCGGCATTTGTGGTTGGGCGACTCATCTGAGATGATATTTTGATTGCAAAGGAGATGTATTCATGCTCTTGATAACAAGATTTTTGAGTTCGGTTATCAAATCCTTATAGTATATAAGGTTGTCGAACCAAAAGCGTGATGTTATCACTATGGGTATGGTGACTAACTAGTTCAAACTAAATCAATGAAAACAGTGGATGAAAGCTATTCTGTCACAATAAGGTCAAAATGAAAAATTAAGAAAAACAGAGAAAACAGGCAGAAAAATGACTAAGTAAAATGAAACAGAGCGGAAACAGAGCAAGTAAACAGCACAAATAATGGCGAGTTGCAGAGTATAAATGAAGATGGGCTAGTGAGGAGAGTGAAGTCAATGAACTAAGCAGAATTCAGGGTAGTGACTTTGTCTAACAACCTAAGCATACAAGCAGTGAATCAGGATACTAAGGTAAACAAGCCACTCTTGTGGTCATGAAATCTCGGTTCAAGCGCGACCCAACCCAAATCTCTTTGGTGATCAGACACTCAAACTGGCATTAACAAGCCTATCCTACTCAACTAACTGATTCTCTGAACATCCAATCTCTTGGGCTAGAATGAATCAATCCTAAACTGAACCTAAGCCAAG
>OVAX01000870.1:22533-61376 GCA_900406405.1 Lepidium africanum | reverse complement strand
AAATTCCAAAAAAAGATAGAACATTTGTTAAGGATGAGACCGCACACATGAA
The DNA here is from genome assembly GCA_900406405.1 of Lepidium africanum. Lineage (NCBI taxonomy): Eukaryota > Viridiplantae > Streptophyta > Magnoliopsida > Brassicales > Brassicaceae > Lepidium > Lepidium africanum. The sequence continues at coordinate 61,324 of OVAX01000870.1, read as the reverse complement.
ATTGTGTATCGAAAATTTTTTTGTTTTACCTCAGCATTGCAAAACTTCAAGACTGCATTTGATTTGCTGGAGCTTTCATAAATTAGGTCCATGAAAGAACTTCGATATTGGTTCCAAATCAGTTTTTTATTTTGTTTTTGAGTTTTGGTTTGACATTGGTATATTATTGTTTTAGTTCAAATTAAAATTGGTTTGGTTTTATTTACATTATTAGGGTCACAAAAAAAGAATTTAAAATTGCATTTGAGGACTCATAATTGTACTTTGTTATAATTAAATACAAATATAAAATTTAATATATTATGTATAAGTTTGTGTATTTTGATGTGCATTGACTCTAACTCATGTAGGTTATAGTGTATCTGTTTAGTTTGTGTAGGTAGCTATATGATTTTGTATAGTCTATGTAGCTAACAAATATTTTTCCAAACTAATTAGTGTAATGATTAATATTATATCTACAATTAGAACGATTATATACATATCTTGCACGCATCTCTGACCTAATTTGTATTGGCAATTTATCATTGATTGTAAGAACTATTCAAAAAGTTAATCCTAACATGTATATATACTACGTTTTCTAATATTTATGGTAGCAATATTGGGCCTGATTGGAATAGATTTCGGTTTTCTGCTTTATAAAGCAAAAGTCTTTGTAAAAGATTGAAATTTGACCAATCAAAATATGGAGTCAAAAACAAACTAGAATATCTTGTAAATATTTTTGTTTTTCAAAGCTGGAAAAACGAAAGCAATTGTTGATCGGGAGAGTTTGTTAATGATTGCTTTCGTTTTGTTGTTTTGAAAAGCAAGAATCTTTACAAGATATTCCAGTTTGTGTTTTGACTCTAAATTTTGATGGGTCAAATTTTAATTTTTTACAAAGATTTTTGCTATACAAAACAGAAAAACGAAAGTTATTCCAATCAGACCCATTATCTTTTTTTATGTAGCTTTCTTAATCGAATTCAAGAAATAAATTATTTTCCAAAGTAGAGACAAATCAAGTTTTATCCTGATTTTTTTTTTGTCAACAATAGACCACAACTGGTCAGTCCAATAGCTAAGTTCCTACAAAATGTAGACAATAGAAATCAATTCTTAGATGTGCAAGTGCGTCTGCCACTAATAGACTTATCGTCTGCCACTGAATTAAAGACCACTTGCAGTTCATCCTGATTTTAAACATGAATTAACATACAACAATTCAACTTCCTCAATATTTAGCTCCTAAATTTGAACTATAAAGTGGAAGAGGAAACTATATAAGGTATTGTAATTTTCATTGTCTGTATAAAATTGAGTTCTTAGAAAAAATATCCATAACACCAAATTCAAACGAATAAAGAAATACATTATTCGCGTCGTTAAATATTCATCTTTACAGTTTTTTTCTATCGAATAAATTGCTTAATGCTACCGTATATATATTTAAATAAATTTGCAAACAAATTGATAAAATTGGTTGACCAAGGTTTTATACTTAATCTGTAAACTAAAAAGTAGAAGTGTAATGACATATCTGTTACCAAAAAAGGAATTATAGGAAACAATTGTCCTTCACTTTTAATAAACACGGTAGAACAATAGAGAAACTTCAAGGCTTCACATGACCAAAAGCAAATAAGTGAAATAAAAGCCCAAAAAAGGAATTGAAATTCGAATTAAAAGTTTAAGATAAGAAAAGACCTAAAAAAAAGACGAGTCTCGCCGATCAAATCCAAATATCATTGTAATTTCACACACAAAAAACAAAAAACATATTAACAAAATAAAAACTTTCTTTTTCTTTTCCCCTTCCTCACTCCAAATCCTCCCCAAAAGATATTTCTCAATCATCTGTTGTTGCTAACGATACTTCTCTCTTAGATTGATCCTTCATCTTCTTATGGCGACACCAAATCAGGAAGCAATTGATACTTTTATGAGCATCACCGGTGCTTCTGACGCCGTTGCTGTTCAGAAGCTTGAGGTAATTCGAATCACTCATCTGGATTTCTGTTTCTGTTTTGGTATTTTTGTGTTTCTTTATGTTTTAAGATGCTATCGTGTTTGCTTTGGAAGTTTTTTCGAAATCGGTAACTGAAAGTGAAAATTTCCGATGAGACGACGATCGGAATGCTTTTATCTCACACTTGTTTTAGTCTTTTATAGTTTAAGGTTGAAATTGAAGTTGGTTTTTAGAATTTTAGGTCACTGAATTGAGTTCTTAGAAAGGTTTCTCTTCTTGCATTACTCTTTTGGCTTGTCGGTTTCTCTGGAATTCTAGCGTTTTTTGAAGTTACTTCTTGTTCATTTATGAGTGTTTGATTCTCACCAATGTTGGCAAGAGTTGTTCTTCGAATTTGAGAATGATCTATGTTTGTTTCAAAGTAGTAAAGTTTGCCTTTTCTTGGTCTCGTGGTTGCCTTATTTGTTTATAAGGTTGATGATATGTATCATCTTTGTATCAATATCATTGATGTATTTTCCCAATCTTATGCAGGAACATCGAGGTGATCTTAATCAGGCTGTGAATGCATATTTCAGCGAGGGAGATAGAAATGTGTATGACATCCATCTCGTTGATGATTTTTTACTTATTAATTATCTATCTCTCGTGCAAGTTTATCATTCTTTCTGTGTGGTATATGCAGCGTACGTGAAGCACCTGTTAATGTCTCTCGTGATGATGCAATGGATATAGATGATGAGGTACCATCTGCACAATCGCTGCTCAATGCAGCTAGAACAATGGGCCCGTATTCACTTCTAGATTCGAGCCTTGCTAGAAGTATATTTGATAGTGATCCTCTGATGCCACGCCCTCCATTTGTTAGTCATCCCAGAGAGGTTAGGCAGATACCCATAGAGGTTAAGGATAGCAGTGGACCATCAGGAAGATCTAGCGATGCTCCTACAATTGAGGATGTGACAGAAACAGCACATGTTCAGGGTCCAACTACCCAAGGAACGGTAATTATAGATGAAGAGAGTGATGATGATATTCCTTTTGCACCAATAAGACAAAGTAGGCAAGCCAGAATTGCCGATTCTGCAGCCAATGATAATCAAGACTTCAATGATATAGAAGAAGAAATGATCAGAGCTGCCATTGAGGCCTCAAAACAGGAGGCTGAGGTAAGCTTTCTATAAGGAAAAAGGCATTATAGGGGTTTTTCATCTTGGTTATTTTGGCTTGTTGAAGCAGCTTTGTTGATGAGCTTCTTGTTAATTGTTTTATAGGGATCAAGTAATCCTGTGCATGAAGAGAGACCATCTCACATGGAAGCTGATGATGATATAGCAAAAGCTGTTACAATGTCATTGAAGGTTTGTGTCTTTTATTTCTTTTTTGATGTCATTCCCCTTTTATCTCTTTTAACGCCAGTGAGTACAGTCAGCGGAGGACGAAGTTTTGCGTAATCAAGGGTTTAAGGCCTCAACCTCAGCAATCGGAGCTTCTGAAATGGCTGCTGCTCAAGGACCTCAAGATACTCAAGCCCTAAATGGAAGGTTTGTTGGTTTTATCCGTAATGCTTTGCAACTGTGTTATCTTTGACCTTGTTGAAAACTTTGTCAAGCGGTTTGACTACTGTTATTTGTCCGAAAAAAAAGGAGGCCTAACAAATTGTCTGTTGTATTGTCTAGAGTGGCAGCACCTAGTTCACCGTTTGAGGATGACTCTGATGATGTTGACGAGCAACCTCTCGTTAGACACAGACCAAGACGCGCAGCATCTGGATCTATGGCCCCACCTGAAGCTGATCGTTCCCAGAGCGGAAGTCCTGAAGGAGAGCATGCAAATAGTAATCCACCGGGTAGTGGTAATGGGTTTCCTTCCGAGGTATTAATAACCTGTTGTGTTTTTTTTTAACACCAAGGCCGGACTAGAATTCCTGTATAATTTTATAGTTTAGAACCTGGAGTAGCTAGTTCTTGCCAATTGCCATTGTTAATACTCTATTGTGAGTAGCTAGTTTTTGCCAATTGCCATTGTTAATACTCTATTGTGTTTGCTCAAGTGGGGAGGCATTTCGTCTGAGGAACATGATGAAGCTGTCATGCTTGAGGCAGCTATGTTTGGTGGCATTCCTGAAACTGGATATAATCATCTTCCATTCCTACCTCCTCAGCAGAGAGCACCACCACGTCCACCCTCACCTTCACTGACAGCTCAAAGGTTGATACGGGAACAACAGGTTAGGCAACAGTTTCTAGTTACTTGTCGAAACGCTTGATTTAATCAAAAGTTGTACGTGATGATAACACTCTTGAGCTGCTACATGGTGCAGGATGATGAGTATCTTGCATCCCTGCAAGCTGACCGGGATAAAGCCGAGGCGCGTCAACTGGAGGAAGAAACTGCTAGAAAGGCCTTTCTGGAGGAAGAAAAGAGAAAAGAGGAAGAAGCTCAAAGAAAACTCGAGGAAGAACAGGTGCCGTTTCTGCTATGTTGGCTGGGTTGCACAAGTTTTAGTGAAGGTGTTTCTCTTGTTACTGATAGTGATTTTCTTTACTCTGAATGTTGTTGCAGGAGCTAGAGAGGCAACTAGTTGTGAAAGAAGCGTCTCTACCTAAGGAACCACAACCAGACGAAGTGAATGCCATTACTCTTCTAATCCGGATGCCTGATGGCACTCGCCGTGGTCGTCGGTTCCTTAAATCCGACAAACTCCAAGTCAGTTTCCCAAATCTATTTCACATTGGTTTTGCATAACTCAAAATATATTCGTAAATAACCATTGATTGCGCTGTATTGCAGTCTCTTTTCAACTTTGTAGACATTGCCAGAGTGGTCAAACCGAACACTTACAGACTGGTAAATCTTCTGCCTCTATATAAATCGCTCCCTTTTGAGAACCCTCCTTATAGGCTGTTATGAGTACCAGTTCCAGATCGGCTCAGCCAGCAGTTAACTTGCATATTACTGTCTAGCGAGCGTTTAAATAGCATAATGTAGAGCATAGCCAGCGTTTAACTAGCATAATTTAGATCAAAAGTGATATGCTTGATGGTCTGGTCCTTAGGTGTCCTATATCAGTCGGTTTGAATCACTCTGACTGGTCTGGTCCTATATCTTGTTTGGTGTGGTGAAACAGGTGAGGCCATATCCGAGGCAAGCATTTGGTGATGGAGAAAGTGAGTCAACTCTGAACGATCTTGGTTTGACCAGCAAACAAGAAGCATTGTTCCTTGAGCTCATCTGAGTTAAGTTTCACTTCTTAGTATACAAGACTTACGATTTGTCTTCTGGCTAGGTTCTCTTTACTTTTGTCTTTCTTTCTATAATAGAAAAGTATTTGTTGGTGCGATTGGTATAATGTTTATCATCCTTAAAATTTGCTATTTCACCTTTTGATTTCTTATAATTAAACAAACAGTTTCTTTTACATGGCTGTGTTGGGGAAAGAAAAACATAGAGAAGCAGAGGAAAGTGAAACAACACATTACTTAGAACAAGCCTGAAACAGAGCACTCCTATGCTTTCTATTTTAAGCCGTATACAAAATCCTTCATCATATTCGTATTGAAAACAAAACTTTAGAACTTCAAGCACAGTCACACACCATCACTCAAATCTTTCTTATGTTGTGCAATTATCTCCATTGGCCTAGTAGTTTTCCTGTAAAACCATAATCTAAGAGGCTTTTGGTAAATTCAGGAAGCTTTTCCAAAGCTCTCCACAACATTCTTCCTAAGTCGTACCACACGACCTCGCAAGAAAAGTCTTTAAGAGATCCCAACTCAGACGTTTCCAATGACCCTACCACATCCCATTTCTATTTTTCGCTTGCTCGCAAATTCTGATTCATTTCTGATCTGCAAATTCTGATTCATAGCACAAGTTCTAACTATAAATTCTATTCCGTTTAAATTTCAACGTAGTAGGGCACCGAACTTTACATGTCTAGTTCATTAACTGGGGCATGTAAACCATCAACCAAGGAGAGTTCGGCAACTCACTTATATTGTCAGGCTTGTAAAACTATACTTTATACTTTCACTTAACCTCTTCTCTTCCTCTCTAATGCAAGGATTGGGGTGAGGTTAATTGGTATTCAGCTTAAAGTAAAACAACGTGGATTAGATCCAGAACTGAAAAACCTAAACACACATAAATACATATATGGCTGAAACGTGCACTACAATATCAAACACCGACTAAGCAGTTCAAAAGTAAATCAGTAATTATAGTCCTTAATGTCTAACCACTACATTAAAAACAAATACAATTCTGAACAAATCAGACTTGTTTTGTTTTGTAGTATCGAGATGTAATAAGTTGGAAGCTACTAGTTGACAAAACTAACAAAATTGGAACCTGCTAATAGAGATCTGGAAATTACACTAATTAATACGTTTTACATTAATTAAAATAAAAATATTAAGTGTTGTAAATCTAATATTGACGTGCATACACTCACACACACGTGAGTGAGGCAAAAACTGTATTTTAGCCGCAAGAATCTCGTCTCCTGTCTTATTTACAAGGTCAACTTCTGGTCCAGAAGCTTTTACTTAATTAGATTCTATAATTCAAATCTAAACCCAAATAAATAATTCCACAAACGTAATTTCAAATTCAAAATTAATAATAAAAATATCTAACAAGCCTCGGTTTTATGATCACACACCTCACTTAGAACCTTCTTACTTCTTCACTATAAAACCAAACTCTCATCACTCAAACTCAAAATCATCACACGTGTTCTTCTCTTCCTCCAACAATGGCGTCGATGATCAATTCCTCTGATCAACGACTCTTAACAAGTAAAAGACGATTGAAGCCATTGATGTTAAGAGATTATTTACTCGATGATCTTAGCTCTTGTTCATCCAACGGCTTTAAATCATTTCCACGTCGTCTATCTACTTCTTCTTCATCTTCCACCGTTCGTCGTCTTCTCGATGCAGAGATCAAACGGTCAGGATTGATCCATCATAATCATCATCACAAACAAACGCGTCTCACTAAACGATCAAGCCGTACAACTTGTGGAACGGCGATTAGTCACGCCGTTCATAAAGCTTCAACTGCGTTTCTTAACGCCGTTAAATTTTTACCGTTTCCTTCTTCTTCCGTTAAGAAACAAAGCGTTTTCTCTAGAAGCTTCTCTAAAAAGCTTTTAAGTAAAAGCTTCTGGAGAAAACCTATCGTAATCGTCGGTCAATCTCGCCGTGAAATAACCGGAGACGGAGATGGAGAGATCCAATGGTGGAGATCCGTCGCGTACGAAGAGAGTTTAAGTCAACCGTCTGATCTGATTTCTCAAATCTCCAACAACGAAACAACATTCTCAATCTCTCCAGCTGCGATCACCACCGTGGATGAGTTCATCTCCGGTGATTCGTCAAGTTCCGGTAGCGAGTTTTTCACAAACTCATCGGAGGAGATTGTACAGTCATCTTCATCGTTTTCTTCTTCGTCGAGCGGTGAATCTGAAGAAGTCTCGAACGGTAACGACGGCGTTGAAGACGGAGAGTTACTAAAAGCACATGACTGTGACGGATCATCTGTCAACCACAACAGCCTGTGTAACAGAAAGGTTAGTTAGTTGTACATTTTCACTCTTTAGTCCAACTGTCACAGTGTGAAGGCATTTGAATTTAATTATTAAAATTAATAAAAAAGGAAAAATAGGTAAGATTTTGAAACTTGTCGGGGAAACGCGTGCGAGTCACGTGTGGTGTGGGATTTAGAATTAGATGGTTTAATTAGATACTTCTAAGTAGCTTCTAATGCGAATTATACGGCACATGATCCCATTTATTTTAGTTTTATTATTATTTTGATAATAATTTATATTTTTGTTTCATGGTACTTCACGTACCAAATTATTTAACTCCCGAGGCCGATTCAATTATCGTACACATGATTTCATAACAAATTATATATTATTAGTTAAATATTAGATACGCATATCTTCACACATTTACATAACATTATTTTCAAGAATTAGTTTAATAATATCACTCATGTTCATGATTTTTTTTTTACTAAGTAATAAAATCCTTGATGATTTTGTTCTTGGATTTGATTATATATAAAAATGTAGTATTATATAGTATAACCCCACAAATCTCAATCAAAACAAAGAGGGGATACGATCATAATTATTAATTAATTTTATAGGGGCAGAGACAGATATGCATATCATGTTGTGTTACGGGTTGACTTTTGTCAACTTATTAGTGTAATTATACTTTTTTGTTGGTCCTATATCATTATATTTAGTTTATATTGATTTGAAAATAACAACTAAATATAAGTAGTAATTATGTGAAGTATAAATTTTTGTATGTGTTACCATTTGGAGCTTTAGTTATTAGTGTGATGCTGATGTATTTTTAATTTCATTATGTTTGTAGGACTGTATTAATGAAGAAACAGAACAACTCAGTCCAGTATCAATCTTAGAATGTCCTTTTAAAGACGATGAAGAAGATGATGAGGACGACGAAGATAATGATGAAGAAGATCTTATCTCAAACCAAAATGGTAAATTTCAATAACAAAAAAATTCATCAGCATCAAAAGAAATGTAACTTGTTTTTAGTAATTAACTTTGTAAGCTATTTATTTATGTAGATACATATGAAAAGATCGCAAGAAAAAGCAGGAGGTTAAATGGTTTGGTAAGACTCGAGCCACTAGACTTAGAGAAACGCATAGAGAAGTATGAAGAGAGACAAGAAGAATATTCATATCACACACTAGAAACCGAAGAGGATGAGTCATTAGACCGAGCAAATCGCTTATTTGCTCTTGTGAAATCGAATATCGGTGAAACAAACGATCTACTAGCTTCAAATGTAGCTGATAATCTACTATTAGATTATCTTCAAGAAGATGAAATTGGATCAAAAGAGGAGATGGTAATGGTGAAGAAAGCAGAAGACTGGATAATGGGTAAACAGGAAGAGATGTTTATGAGTTGGGAAGTGAAAGAGAAGAGAGAAATTTATGTGAAGGAGATGAAATGGGGTTGTATCAGAGAAGATGAAAGAGAAGGTGTGGTTGAAGATTTAGCTAATGGTTTCTTCACTTCCTTGGTGAATGAATTCATATTCGAAGACTTAGTTTAGTTATAAACTTTGTGAGTTAAGATTTTGATATTTTGTTAAAGACTGATTAATCGTAATGTATCTCAGATGTATGTTCTTACAATAAAACTATATGTAGTTTTTGCTTGATTAAGAGGAATGATTAGTTTAAAAGCTTATGCTTGTTGATCAAGTTTAGAATGAGAGTTAGACTTCATAATGATAGTGATTGTGTGCTGTTTGTTTTTCTAACTTTTAATATGAATTCTTCAATTTAGACTTTATGGTTTGTTTTCATATTCTAAGTATGATTCAAAACTGAGAATGTTTCGAAACTTTTATAACTAGCATCTAAAATGTTTAATGAGGAAGTGATTTCAGTTTTACATGGATTCATATAATTTTATGTTTTGTTAATTCGGGGATTTAGACCGAAGACTAACTAATTTTTGAAGAGTTAATATTGACGAGTAATCTGGTTTCATTATTGAGATTTAAAGTATGATTTCATCTTCGTGTAGCCAAACAGTTGTAAATTAGTTCTCGCCAGAAATCTAATTCAAAACTTAATTTCCATTGTGCCCCAAAATAATATCTACCACCATGTTACCACTACTTGGTTTAGATCTTTATGTTTATAAAAGAAAACAATATATTTAGTATATAATATTACTATCTTTGGGATAAACTTTTTGGGATACATCCAATGATTGTAAATATGGTGTGATTTTTTATTGCAACTAACTTTTTGTTGGGAGGAGACGTATGATAGGTATTTCAGGTGGTAAAATATGTACCAATCATTCATTTATATAAACGTTTTGTCTGAACACCGACATAATTTTCTGATTTCATATCGTTATCATCTTACTATTTGGCTATTTAATACATGGAACATACAAATTAATACTTATGTTATTGAATGATTCACTTGTCTGGGCTGTCGCTTCATATTTAGGTGTTTTCTTGCCAAAAACGGTTGGATATAAAATTTCGACGATTTCACAATTTCATTATTTTAATTTGTTATTAACAAGTCAATCAAAGGTTGCAAATGGTTGTAATAGTGCCTTTGTTTCCGGTGAGACAAAATAGAGAGGGCACATACTATAGTTTGCGTAACTCTAATCTGCCTAATAACTTTTTTTAGCAAAGTATAAGCGTTATGGATCCACTTTTTTTTACCCACCTTCCTCTATTAGAGAAAAGCCTATTAATTGTCTTTTGTTTAAGTCTATAGAAGCTCATGTGTATGATTATTGTAGCTTGCATTATAATTTGTTTTAACCTAGGGTTATCAGTTTATTTCCCCCAGAAGTATTGTATCATACGCGTTTCCCACGAACTTTGGCTTTCTTTAAAAATCGATTCTGCTCAAAGTTAAATACTTATTTCCTCCTATACCGAAAATTTCAGACTTATTTCCCCATAATCGATTTTACTTGGTTTTGTCTCATTAACCGAATCGGTTTAATAACCATCTAAACCAGGAGTGAAACTAACCCGATCTTATACCTGACCCTTAAACATTGAAACCCAGAAACATTGAACGAAAGAAAGAAAAATACCCAAATTTTTTTCAATAGAACCCTAATTCCTGAGAAATCCAAATCGAGATCGTGATGAACAATCTTAGTGGAGGAGCTACGAGTGGGTCGTCTTCAACTCAAAACGAAGGAGCTCACGTCGCTGGACTACCGAAGAAGTGTTGGTGTGGAGCTACAGTAACTGCGCTCACGTCAAAATCTCCAAGAAATCCTTATCATTGATACTATCGTTGCTCCTATGCCACATCTCTGAAGGTAAAGTAACAGGTTGTGATGATGATTTCACACAAGAGATGAAGCTAATTGATGATTTCGCCTTTGGGACTAAGCTAATTAGTTTTTGTATTTTGTTGTGTTGTAGCTAGTAGATGATCCTCATGTCTTCAAATTGGTTGATGAAGCGGTAATTGATGAGATAGAGAGAATGACAACATTGTTTGAGGGACTTCAAAATAACATTCAAAGTTACAAAACAACAGATTTGAGCAGCTTGAAGTGGAGTTTGAGAAAGTGAATGATTTACTGCAGGAATTAAAGTACAAGATGAAGAAATTGATGGTTATAGGATTGGTTTTGAGTTAGTTGGTGTGCATTGGAATCATGAAGTTTGTAGATTGATCATGAAATTGTGTCTGTTTCCTGTAAGATGAAGAATTGAATGTGTTAGGATGAATATGTAAGATGAAGAATCTTGTAAGATGAAGAATCTAATTGAATGTTGTAAGATGAAGAATCAAGTTTCAAGTTCAGTTTTAAGTTGTGCTTGTTTTTGTAAGAATCAAATAAGAATCTCTCTGTTTTAAGATGTTGTTTCATTTATGACTAATTGAACAAAAATCTAAATGTGAATGGACTTCTTAATGTCTTGTGAACAAGATTCTTGAATTATAGAGTAATTGTGACTTGTGATTAATTGAACAAGAGTCTCAAATTATAAGGACAAGATTCAAGTAATTATAAGGACCTTCACAAAGAGAAGGTTTACACAAAGATAAGATTCAAGTAATTAACCTGATATTCATTCACCATTAAGGTTCTTGAATTACAAAAGTGAAGGTTTAGTGACAAGATTCAAAGACGAGATAAGGTTTACATAAAGACCATCAGAGACAAAAGAGACCATCCGAGACAAAAGAGAAGTTTTAGTGACTTAAATAATGATTACTACCTAGTTAGCCATTTAGAGATCTAAAAAATAGACACAAAAGATCTCTAAAACAAAAGCAGTTCCAATCATACTTCTAGCTTCTAATCCTGCTGTGTTAAACTCCTTATGAGGATTCAGCTTGTGTTATAACTCCTTGAGAATACTCACCTTTATTGCCTTACAAGATTGCAATGGCATTAGCAAATTAAAATGAATTAAAGACTCATATAGCTGATTACAAGATTAAAGTGTATGAATGAGTTTACCTCAATTGAAAGTGTTTTTCTCTGCTTCTTACTTGGTTTATCTGAATGGAATCAGTAGTTATGATTTGCTTTTCCACATATTCCACAATGCATGATCCACTTCTTTGCCTTCTTCTTGGTAGGTGACTCGTTCTTCCCCTTCTTTCTCTTGTTCTTCTTACTCTTCTTCTTCCGACCTGGTTGTGCTGGTGATGGTGGTCTATGGACATCTTCACCTCCACTTGTTGGCCAGAACATTGCTCCTCGCATTGGTGTGATGCCGATAGCATAGGTGCTCCTCCAGGTACTCGTGTGAAACCAGTGGCTGACATAGTATTCTACAGTCAGGTTTCTGCTTATGATCACGCCATAAGCATGCTCGCATAGTATTCCCCTTATGTCTCATTTCCTGCATGAGCAAATTCTGGTATCCATGTTTAATAGATGAGAACAACCATTGACAACCACCTGGAACATGTTGTTTGTGCTCCTATAAACCCTGCATTCTGATGCTAGTTCATGTGCTTTGGCCAACATGTCTTCAGCATAAGGAGTACACCTGCCATTGTGTGATATTGTTGTTGTTGACCTCTTAGTAATACAAATCATTGCTTGTCTAGCAACGATTTCCAGCATCATAAGCATAGGTCTCTCCCTTGCTTTCACAATCGTATTGTTGAATGATTTTGTGGAGTTATTCTCCACATCTTCACTGAAACTTCCCAGCCGGTAAAATGCTCTACACCATGCGGGTGGATTCTCTGCCATCACAGCATCATAAACAACCTGATCATACTCTTGCAGCCTACGTTGATTCTCCATATACTCAGCCTCACTGTAACTCCATGCGAGATTCCATACTAAAGGCTTCATTTCTGACTTCTTTCCGAGATTGCCCTTCAAGTTGGCATATATATGCCTCACACACGCCATATATTCTGTCCTTGGTAACTTGAGTTGCACAGCCTTCTTCAAACCCTGTGGAAATCCAGGGAAACAAGCAATGGTTTAAATTGTTGCTTAAAGACAGATTCACAAACTTAAACAGATTCACAAAACTAAACAAATTTACAAAACTTAAACACAAGAAGCTAATTGTTGCTTAAACACAAGAGATGAAGTTAATTGTTACTTAATGACAAAACTAAACAGATTTACAAACTTAGTCGACAGATTCACAAAACTAAACACATTCACAAACTCAAACAGATTTACAAACTTAAAGAGATTTACAAACTACACATCACATCTCAAGCAATAATCAAATACTAGACACAGAAAACAGACACAAAGACAAAAACAACTTTACAAAGAATCAAACACAGAAACACATTTACAAACTTAATCAAGAAAACAGACACAAAAGACCAGAGATAATTACCTTTTGGCGATCAAAAATAATGACATAGCCATCACCTTCTTCCAAAGTCAAGTCGACTTTGATTTTCTTTACAAACCATTGCCAATTAAGCAGATTTTCAACTTGCACAACAGCCCAGACTATAGGATAGATTGCATTGTTACCATCTCTCCCTAGAACTACTAACAATTGCCCTTTCATACTAGACTTAATGAAACATGCATCCATGCCTATAAGAGGCCTATAGTTTTCTTTCCGAGATCTTCTTAAAGGCTCTAAGCAGACATAAAACCTATTAAAGATGTCTAAACCTTCTGAGTTCTTATGAGTATCTACTGCAACTGTAGAGTTAGGATTCGAGAGCATAATTTCAGCCTGATAATCTCTTAACCTTTGAAACTGCTTATAATATGCCTTCTTTATCCACTTAATTGCCCTATTTCTAGCTGATTGACATTGATGCCTATATACATTAATTTTCCACTTCTCATAAATCACCTCCTCCATTTTCTTAGGCATAAAGTAATCAGGCTCACCTCTGATTTTGTCTACAAACAACGTAGCTAGTACAGGAACTTTAAGCATCTCACACTCCCTATTTAGATAACATGAATGTCTATCCTGAAGAACCCTAACTACCCATTTACCAGACTCTCCTCTTTTAGAACATTACACTCGCTAGCTACAACCAGACCTAACACACTTGTAGGAGAGTTTGTTTTTATCGTACCTTGTCTGTTTGATATTGCAGCAGTTGCTCAAGGCGTGATCAAGGACTATCTCCTTAAAAGCGTGAGCACTAGAGAAAGCTTGTCCTCTGAACATAATTCTAGAGCCTCGATTTACATTCTCATGCTCTGGGTCACCTTCTTCTTTCTCGTCGTCACTCTCCGGCCACGCGTTGTGCCGGATAGGTGGTTCATCAATGAACCCAGCCACCGTTTCGTCGACATCGAACTGTTCTTTCTCGCAAAATTCATCGTCGCGAAATTCTTCTTTGTCATGTTCATCTCTTCTGCCAGCAACTTCAATTTCACCTCCAGGACGTTCGATTATGGCCATCGAAGCCATGGCTTTGACAACATCTTCTGATCTATGCTTTGAATCGATGATTTTGGGAAGGAAAAAATTAGGGTTAAGGTTTTTTTTTTATTTGGGAATGATTTTTTGATCCGATAAGAAGCATTTGGGTCTTCTTAATGAGGTTTTTGGATCTTAATTGGGTCAAAATCGGGTCTAAGTCTGGGTTATACCTGGTTAATCTCTGATTACGGTTCAATTATTCGCTTAACTGAGTTTATTGGTTACAGTAATCCGAACCTAATTCGATTTCGTGGTGAAATTGGTATTAAACTTTAATACGGGGGCGAATAGGTCTGAAACTTTCGGTATAGGGGAAATAAGTATTTAACTTTGAGCATAATCGATTTTTAAAGAGGGGCAAAGTTTGTGGGAAACATGTATGATATAATACTTCTGAGGGGGAAACAGACTGATAACCCTTTAACAGTTTAACCTATGTATTTGAAGAATTAATGCAATAACAAATGATTTTGCTCCAAAAAAGGTAAATTATTTGATTTTTTTTTTATATAACTTTAATGATTTTCATTAAAAAATATGAGATATCCATTCTCGTGGTGTTGTGTATACAAAAGATAAATTTCTCGAGAACTCTATAACAGTGCAGGATAAGAGATCAACTTTGTAGTTTAAAAGAACGAGATATAAAATATAGAGAAAGCACTGAAAAGACTCTTGAGGTAGGTAAAGTCTTCTAAATAATCCTTGAAAGCCAGCTAGTCATCTGGGGAGGACACCATCTTCAATACTTTTGAGGACTCGGATGCTATTGCCACCTCGATGATGTTCATCTCAATCAAGCAAGTCATCGTCCAAAGTACGGCTTCGAATTCAGAATGCAGAGCGGAGAGGCTGCGGCGAATTCCTCGGACCCCCATACATAGACTAGTGGTTGCATATGAGAAACATACCCATCACATACCCGAAAGAGTTCGAGAGAATTAATTATGGATCAATTTTTATCGATCTAATTATTAACAAAAAAAAATTAATTTTGCAAAATTAATAACTCGAAAAAAAACCCAACAAGCAAATAATTTAACTGAAAATTTAATAAAAGAAACTGAGGACATCAATTCTTGAAATTTTTTTCAGTGGGTATAGTTTAAACATCTTGAATCCTAACATACTCGAGTCTCATCTTTTTGGAAAAAAGTTATTTTATTCATCAAAATTGTGTGCCTATTCATCTCCAATTTTAAGGATGAACAATCCGCAAATTGAAACAAGCGAATGTCGGTCTTAGCATGTAATATATGGTCAACGGTGATAAATGTATTGAATAGAGTTAAAATCTAGAATTAACTCTTCCAACTTACTAAAAAATGGGACCAATTGTCAACAATTTGCACGAAAGCAAAATCAGTGTTTTTTTCTAGTCAGAAAATCTCACTCCCACGTGACTTTACTCTATAATTGAAGCCTATTGAGTTTGAAAACACTCCAAAAATAGACATTCATTTATTTATTGTTTTGAAAAAGGACCGTAGTAGATTTTCTAATTTCTGAGATGATGAGGTTTTTTTTTTCCCACAATTTGAATAAAAAGAGAGCATATTTTTCACGAAAAAAGGCATCTAAAAAGAGTATATTTTGGGTCTTGTCTTTTTTTTTCTAAAGTTTATATTTTCTATTTTAAAATTTGAAGAAAGCCACAATAAACCCTAAAACAAAAATTTCCCCCTTTTAGCAGCTGCCTCTTTATTTTGTCTTTGGGTGTGATTCGTGATTCTTCCGTCCGTCGAGTGAAGCCGCGACTGTTAATCATGAGGGGAGTTAAACGCGCTGCCATCGCTGAAGAGAATGAATCTCCCGTGAGTTTTCATTTCCCCGATTTTCTTTGAGCTCTTGGTTTGATATATGTAACGGTTTTGTTGATTGAATCTCGTAGAGTATTCGGTACTGTGTTGATTCATTAGTTTAGGTATTAGAAGAGAAAATTGATACTTTTGGTATTACTTGTTGTTTAATTGATGATTAGTTGTCTATAGATTTTGTGGTTGTTTTTTCTCTAATAAGATTTTTGTAGTGATTATAAATAAAGTCAGCATTTTTACAGTGTTAAGAATCTTGGGCATTGTCCAAAATGGTATAGAGACTTTAGGGTTAAGTTCAAGATGTTTGCTTGAGAGCCATAACTGAGTTAGTTTTTCAATTTTGATCCATTTGATGGACTCACCACATTCATGTTCATATGCCTTGTTTTGGTTTACCTGGAGTTAACTATGGAATGGAAATTTGCAGTTTAAGAATGCAAAACCATTGGGAGGAACCTTATTTGGTACCCAGAATAATGCGGCATCAATGCAACAAAGTCCGTTAACTTCAGGATCATTGGATAAACAGAGGGCTGAATTAGCTAGGAAGCATGTGAGAGCTCTTAATAACCAATTTGTAAGGTGAACAGTTGTTAATATTGTCTTTGCTTTTGCTGAGTCTTCTATATAATTGTTGAATCATATATTAGCTTCAGTGTGTATATATATCTTCAATAAGAAATTGCTTATGTTTCAATGTAAAAACAGTTGGGTGCAATTACAGCTGAAGAACCATCCTGATGAAATTTGGGAAGATGGGATGAATGACTATATTGCACATGCTTCAAACATTTTGGTAAATACTCCAATTTCGTGAATTTCCTCTGTAAAATCTTCACAATGCACTTTGTTTTCCCTGAATTTTGGAGCTTCAAACATTCTGGTAGCTAACTCTTTGAGTCCCTTTCTTGTTTGTGATGAATTTTTTCGTTTGGTTCACTAGCTCACCAGTTTTTTACTTAATGTCAATCCTCCTGCAGGAAAAGTTTAAGGACGTGGTCAACTGGCTAAAAGAAAATAAGGGAAAGGAGGAGAATGTATCACCTGAATCTCGTGGAGCGGAGAAGAAAAAAGTGGCTGAAGTCAAGAATAGCGATGTTAAGTCAGATTCAAATAATAGCCTATTTTCTTCAAACAGTCAACCTGGGCTCTTCTCAAACAATCAAACTTCCAATTTTTCCAGTAGTCAGTCTGGTTTGTTGTCAAGCCAACCAGGAGTATTCTCCAGTAGTCCACCATTTGGTTTAACATCCAATAGCCAGACTGGATCCTTTAGCAGTGGCCAGTTTGGTTTGCCCAAAAGCAGCCAACCAAACCTTTTTTCAAGCAGTCAAGCAGGAGCAATTTCTAATAGCCAATCTCCTTTCTCCTTTTCTAATAACCAAACCCCTTTTTCATCTGGAGGTATCTACATTTTCCATAAGCATAATACATTTGTTGGACTTGTCATTTATCAGCATTGTATCTTTAGGTCTATATTTTGAGAGAGCTAACCTCTACTTTTCTTGTTTCTGGTAGTAGTTACTCCAGTATCCATACCGGCAAAGCGGGATGGCACAGATGATGCAGACGGTGGTGAGTTGATCACAATTTTGTTTTCTTCCTTATTTTTTTTGTTTCCGTATGTTAGGAAGGACCACTTAAACCCTCTTCCAAACCATGATTTTGATCTACTTATCGTTGTGAAGACAACTTACCTAGAGGAAACTGTTTATTACAAATCTTGAGACATAATAGGCTTGTAACATGGGATTTTTTAAACTTGGCAGAAGATGAGCAACCTCAACCCAGCAGCCCATCTGTCAAAAAGACTGAAGAGAAGGGCGTTACTGTGGTTCATGAAGTCAAGTGTAAACTTTATGTTAAGGTATTTCTTATCTAAAATTTTTGATTTTATCTTGCCGCTGGTTCTACAATAATCTCACCTTCTTCAGTAAGAGCACTCAGTAAATTGTCCCACATATTTTTCAGTTATTCATTAGTACGACTTTTAAGATGTAATATTAATGACCATAATGAGGGTCTACCATCACATATGAAACCGTTCAGGTTGTTCGAGATGGAAATGTTCTTTCCTAATTATTCTTTGTCAAAGTGCTTGTAAAGTAGATTTTGTCTCTCTTTTTATACTTTAGTTATCTTGATATTCTCATCTTGCTGATGGCCATAGTAACTTGTTTTGACCTTGGTATCTTTGATATTATGCAGTCAAATGACCCAACAGATAAAGGTACATGGAAAGATAAAGGAACTGGGAATCTCACCATAAAATGCAAAGAAGGCGTCGGCAAGGGGACAAAGGAATCAAAACCTACAATTCTTGTTCGAAATGATGTACGATTTAGTACACACACACTCCATATTAAAGTTGGTCTACTGATTCTCAACACGAAGAACCTCTTTCTTTGGCAGGTAGGGAAACTACTTCTGAATGCACTACTGTACACTGGAATCAAAACAAGCGCACAGAAGAACGCCCTTGTTGCAATATTCCACTCCTCGGTAAAATAAAAAAACCGCTGAAGCATTCTCTTTAGCTTTTCATAATGGTTTGTAGTTTCTCTGATTTTGTCTACCTGCAATAGGAGGAGTCCAACGAAAATGTTACACCAAGAACCTTTTTGATAAGGACAAAGACAGCAGAAGCTAGAGATAACTTAGCAGCAGCCATCCAAGAATATGCACCTTCTTCATAAGATTACCAAAGCCAGGTTTTGCTCTTCAATGTAACCTTTTGAAGCGTTTATTGAGTCATCCTTATCTATATTTGTTCCTTGATTTGTAATATTAGGAAGGCTCTTAAGATTAACATAACGCTTTGATTAAGGGAATAAAATTGTTGTATGGTTTGAGGAGGAGGTCAAAGGTTCTTCGTAGCGTTTTAGAGTATGTTGTGCCAATCTACTTTGTTACTTAAAACCCAGATACAATAAAATCTTTTCTTTTGATCAGTTTAAGTACGACTAATACAAGCACGCAGAGAACTCGAATTTTAGATATTACTAAAATGCATATTTTCTATGTATAGTATTTTCATTCATCTCAAACGAGTAGAAAGAGGACTACTTGCCTACATTACATTCTAATTTATACAATATAAAGTGATAGAATCAAGGATCAGTGAAGGACTGACCCATGTCTAACGTTCTCCGTTTACTTTTTCGTTTTCTTTTTCTGATTTACGAATAACAAAACGATCTACTATCTTTACGGTATTCACAGGGTCTTGTTGTGCAGTTGAGGCACACCATTTACTTGGAAATTTCCTGTCATGGCTCATTTCCATACTCTGTTTTGACTCCGACTCCCAATCTTTATCCAGCTTCCAGTCTTTTGGCACCTAAACTCGTTATATACACATCTCTAGTTAAAATTACTGAACCATGCTTAGTCGCATTTGTTTTATAGTAAACATTAGTAGCAACATCGGTATCAGATGAATCCTTTTACGAGTATTTTCTTACCTTATCAACGGCGAGGGTGAAAACTTCGATATCTCCATCGTCTCTGATGTTGAAACGGGTGAAAGATTTGTAATTGGCAATGCGGAGTGACGAAAAAGCTTCATCAAAGTGTATATGGAACCAGTTGATGCAGATATACAAGTAGCTTCCAAACACCAAAGACACAACAGGCGTCGAGAAGACCCAAAAGTAAAGGAAGACAGAAGCATAATAGATGACAGCTCCGCTTCGGGAAAGTGATTCCATTCCTTCTTTGCATATGTTGGTCCGGGTAACCGCCATCACCTGATGTTAAAACACTCTGGCTGTTTTTTCAAATTGGATTTTCGGTTGATCGAATTATAAACCAAACACAGTACATTACTTACCTCAGGAACATCAAACGCTGACATAAGATACTTGATGCACGCTGGATAAAATCCAAACGTCCATTGTTCAATGCGGGCTCTAAGGCCAGTAGGGTCTGGAAAATGCTCGTTTTCCACTGATTTGTACCACTGATACAATGTATGATACCCTGTGTAAACAAAAAGTGTCAAAAGTCGCGATATCAATCAAGGGAAATACACTAAAAACTTCATCGAGTGACATGGGTGACTTTGTGATGAGTCGGTCAATAAAACAATGCAATTTGCTGTATAGACCCAGCGGTCCAGGAAATGGAAACTGACCAGAATTTGCAAGGAGATTATGCTGAATACAGATTTCTATCCCTAGTTCCAACAGCAACATGAGAATCAGAGCTGCCATCAGGTGAGCAGCAACATGAAGAACTCCAATTACTACCCGTTTCTTCCGAGATATCTTCGTGGGGACAAATGTGATTGCAGTTATCAGCAATATCAAGACACCGGTAAAAGACACATAAGATTGTTCCATCACATAGGAAAATGCACTCCAAACTGTGCCAAAGAAACTCCCCAGGTGACCAGAAAAAGAATCACCTCGTAAGATGTGAGCTAGTTTACACTGAAACCAATGATAAACACGAAGGTATGAGATTACAATTTGCTTGCGAAGTGAGCTATAAAGTGGTTTCTCAAGGAAAGAGCAAATCTATAATCAAGGAAACGATAGAAAAAAAAATTCCATAGCACATAAACTCCAATTTCAGCTTCTCTATGTCTTAAATGAGCTTAATACGTACCTGAGGGAACAATGAGAAGACCAATATAAAGTATATAATGCCACCAATGAAATCAAATTGCCAGTTCTTTTTCCGGAACTTCAAAATATTTCCTAAAGCAATCTGCAAACACCACAAAACACCATATGATATCATAATGCAATGAAACAAAGCAAGTTGGTGACAGGAATCTTACCTTGCTTGAATCATCAACAGATGGGTAGGCAACCTTGCTTCCATAGGAGGCCCCACAGAACTTTGAAAACTTGCTGAACACATGGGTGGGATGCAGAAAAGCTCCACCACAGCCATTAACAAGAAGATGCTGGACATGGACAGGTCCATCTGACTGAGTACATGAATGTCGCATATAATGATGCAAATCCCCTGCCATTCTAAGTTTGCACCTGTATCTCAAAACATCGCATATTAGATGTCTCATGTTCTTCCCTGTATCGCTGTTCCAGTACCAATCAAGAAGCCAGTTTGGTTCATGCGTGATAATGATCACTGCATCATTCTTCCCAACCTAAATGAGAAAATATAAAATTTGCTTAAGCAACAAAATGAAATCTGAGTAAAATGAAAATACGGAAGTCACTAACTATCGCCTAAACAACTTTTTAGGAGCACTTTGGAAACCAAAGGCATCACAGATCTATACCAGAGTAATACAGTATAAAGTAAGTGCTTGCAATATAATGGTCGAACTGTGACTAGGTGTCCAAAATTATTTACATAGCATCTAAAATATAAAAAAGCATGGGAAATAAAAATGATACAGACCTTCTCTTTCACCAATTCGGAAAAGAATTTGAATTGGTCAACATCTATATCACCATGAAGTGCAAGATCCAAACCAAACACCCACCATCCCTTCGGTAATTGCAGGGCAAAATAGCTTTTCTTCTGGGGCATAAGCCAGCCACCTAACCAGCTCTTATGGCATATATACCTCATAAAAGTATTGAGTCCGTCGAACCAGTCTGTGGAAAAATAAACAATAAATTCATTGTAAAGGAAGATGGCAGAGGAACCCAAGTATGCATGCAGGTATGTGCAACAAATTATTAGAAAGATAATGAAGATAAGACCTGAAACTAACCATGATTTCCAGGGATGAGAAAACATTGAGGACCTTTATAATCCTTCAGATTAGACACTCCATTGGGTAATTCAGGCTTCTCCACAGCAATAGAGTCATTTTTATACCAACGGGGAGGCTGCAGCGCATACTCAAAAGGACAAAATAGACGTTTTTCATATGTAAAAGCTGATGGATTGGGGTATCTGGAGAAAGACATCCATGATTAGAACTGAAAAAAAATTGACAATACGTAAATATTATTACATAATACTTAAAGCACTTACGCAAGATCTCCACCAATAAGCAGTACATTGGCCCGTGGCAGAGTTAGAAAATCATCATCCACTGGCACTTTGATAGTAGGCTGAGCAAGAAGTTTCGCAACAGTGTATGATGAATTCCCACCATCGCCAGTATCCGCCATGAAATCAAACCAAAATCCTTTCTCATCATCATAATCAGCAAGGTGATCATATAAAAGTTCCTTCCTCCCAGTTGTATCACCAGATTTGGTCATTGCAGCCTAAAGATTTGGCACAAAGGAAAGACACTGCAGTTATGATACATGTCTACCCGCAGATTAAGAATGACCTGGTCATATCATATCATTAATTAAAAAGGTATACCTGCAGCATCCGCATGTCAAAGCGGCCAACAAATACCGTCACTGATACCAGGAGGTCAAACACAGTTTTAAACAAATCGGCTGATGTTCTGAAATACATAATTAGATAGGTCAGCACCTGATCAAGTGTCCTGCCTTAAATGTTTTCTCGCTACATCAAAACAATGGTAAGCAGAAATATTAGTCTAGCATTGGCATACCCTGAATACCAAGGAACCATATCTAAGAAATCAGGTTTCATTTGCTGATTCTTCAGCTTCTCATACTTGTCGACTGACAGAGGGTGTGTCAGAGCCCACCTAAACGGCACATTAAAAGTTTGAGGTTAATTTATGCCATTTGAATGTAAGACCAAATTTGGTCATATGAATATTCTGTTGATCCCTCAATTGCAATATTAATTTGAAAGGTATTATGCTATACATTCGGCGTACCCTGTTGATCTCTCCACTACATAATTGGCAATGTAAAGACCAATAAATGTGGCCCACAACGAGTATATAGGAGAAATTTCGTCAGATGAATCAGGACATGATCCGTTGCATGCCATCTGCAAATAACAAGATATAGAACAAAATTAATAGGGTGAACAAATAAAGCATATTCACAACTCATTAGAACAGTTTAACGGTAATACCTCCCCATAAATGAACCATTTGGATAACAGTGGATAATCACTTGCAGATCCAACAGGAGCAAACCATGATGAGCAAACTTGGTCTTTCAGCTCATTCATACGAATAAGTTTCGCAAGCCACGTACTATGCCTAACTTCTCTTTTCCAGAACGAAAACAAACTAGAATGCTGTCTTCCAGGCGTTTTTTGCCTCAGAATAGCTCGATTACCACAATGACTGTAAAAGATACAGCAAGCCATACTAAGAACCTGCACGGATAAAAGACATAGACACAATATCTTTATATGAACAATTATATTTTATGCAGATAAGTGGGTTTAATGTGCAAGACTGGCGATGGTGAACTTACAGCGCAGTTTTGAAGAATGGTTAAGATCTCTGGGCGTCGTCCAGCAACACGAGAAACGAGACCAATATACCATAGGCCAAGAAAAAGGATATGGAAGACAACAAGGAAGACTATGGATGATATGTATATTGTTAAAAACAAGGACAAATTCATCCTCAAATCCAAACCCATTGACTGAAAATTAGGAAGATGATACAAAGCTGCAACTAAAATCCAGGCAATGTACCTACAAAAAACAACACCAACGAATTATGAATTCTTAAGAGAAAACTGATTAAATATTTTCATAAGAGGGAATCAATAGTTGCTTACCACCGACTGAAGTTTGAATAATTTGGTCTGATAGTCTTTCCAATAAATGGAGAGGAAAAGAAGTAGAAAAATCCAAGCAAGCAGGCATACATGGACCACCACTTGACTGAAAACTTCTCTATGAGGGTGTGAATGTTATCTGATGAAATAAAGAATAGGCAACCAAAAAACACAGCGATAACCGCATGACGTGAATGCTCATGCGGATAAGGGTAAGTATGGGTTAAAATCGTTCTGACCCTCTCCATTGGGAGGGAATCTAATATACGAGCAGAATGCCTGTCAGAGACCATAGGTTGTGACCCTAAAAAGTTCCGTCCTTGATGACAATTTCAATCTTGACAGGACTAAGAATGGTTAATAAATAACTTTGAGCTTGCAATTTCGAGTTCAGCAAACAAAACTTTGTGCCTAAGGAAACAAGAAAAAGAAACATAGGATCAGCACAGTGTAATCCAGTAATGTAACGGTATCCATGAACAAAACAATATATTAAATGACAGAGAAAACAGTCACAAGTTATTGGAATTCTGACTCAAAACTTTAATGAAATCTTTAATTACACAAGTGCCAAATCATACAAAAGACATATGTCATCAAATTTCACTTCAAGGAGAAGCTGAACTGCTATCTGATATGAAGAGCCCCTTGATCTCTGAGCCCCAAAAATTTCAGTGATCAACAGATTCCCACTTATACAATCAGTATTTCAATTCTTAAGTTTGTCAACAACCCTGAAATTACTTAGTTTCCTCAGTTCTATCTTATAGTATGTAGCAACTCACATATGATCAAAAGAAATGGTGCACTTTAATTAAGAATATGAATTCACACTATGTTCAAATTCAAAGTATACTTCATTCAAATAAGAACATACCAATCAGTAATCACACAGGTCTATAAAACTTACATAAAAGCATAACTAAGAAACACATAGCTAACTCTATAGAAAACAAAGTACAGGCAGATAACAAACCAAAATCGGCAAACCTGTGACAAAATACCAAAATGGGGAACAATAAATCTGGCCCATCAAAACAAAACAATCGCAATAAATTAAAATTTCAAAAGCAATAACTTGCAAAAGACATCCTATTTTCAGAACCCAAGACTCTAATATTTCTTTTTTTATTCGAAAATGGAGAGAAACATACCTATAGCAGCAGAGAATTCAAATCGAGGTGAATCTCGGTCTGAGAAAATCCCGTTTTACAAGCTAAATTAAAAAGAAAGTAAATTCTTCGATTGATTTGAGTCAAAACAATGTGGTGATGGTGCTTAAAGCTTACCCCCAAATACAACCCTAAAATGAAAATTGGTTTTTGGGAAATTGGAATTACAGGGTTGGAAGGTAATCAATGATCTGTGGTGAGTCAAGCGTAAAACGAATCACGTGGCTTTGGTTTATATATAATGCCTTTGTTGAAAAATCTCTGCTATAATTTTTTCCTGAGAAAGAAGAAGAAGAAAAAAATGAAAGAGGCGGTTATTAGATCATTGCCATTTCGACTTTTTACAAAAAATAAATAAGGAAATAATAATAATAAAATAAGTAAAAATAGAAAGAAAATTGTGGAATCAACGAATAATTCCATGGTTTCTACTTTCAAAAGATCCGAATCTTTTCTAACAACTTTCATCACAAGCAAATTTTTTTTTTTTTTTTGTCAATCAATTACAAACAATTTGTGTATACGTTTTTACAGAACTTGTAATCGAAGTAATGTAATAATATATATATATATATACATATTTTATGATTAGATGTAATAACTTAATATCGAAGTGTAGTTTTTGGATAATTTTATTTTATGTTGACACGTGTCAGAATGGGATTGAACAGATGATATGTGATTTTATTGAGGTGTATTTAAATATTTATTATGATTTTATTGTCACTCAAGGTGTATTTCTTTAATAAATTAATAAGAGAATTCTATATTGACTTGTATATGAAGAGATAAAGTCGTTAGGTAACGAAATTGCAAAATTGATGCAAATCAAAAAACATATGCATTGTCTTTGGTCTGTGCTGCTGAGTCTTCACATTAATTAAGCCCCTCCAAGTGTTTTTAATAACTGGGATTGTCCATTCAACTAATATCATGACCTCTATACCAAATTGTATCTATATGTTAAGTTATCGGATTAACGAGCTATATGAGATATGATTATTTTCGATGGCCAAAAGAAATCATGTAAGAATTTTTAAAATGCTACACACGAATACAAATCAGAAAGTGTTAGAACTCCAAAATTGACACATTCTCCAAAATCTTACTCAACCATTCGACCACGCTAGTTTTCGGGTAAGTCCTCTAAATATTATTTTCATCGCTTCATCTTTTGTATTTTGATTAATTTTCTGTATTATGATTCAGATGTTAACATGTCTTGATTTTTTTTTCAACAATTAAATCGACAATGCCCGATCCACAGCATTAAACCAACTCCTAAAATCTATTTTTAAGCTACTATTCCCTCCGTTTCATAATAAATGTCGTTTTATGATTATATTTTCTTTTCGAAATAAGTGTCATTTTCGAAATAAGAAAATGTCAAGAGTCAACTAGTTTTTAGGAGTATAATAGAACTTTAATATGTTTTCTTAATTTGTGTAAAAAGTGGTAGAATGACACTTATTATAAAACGGAGGAAGTATAAAATAGGGGTAGGACATGTCTTGATTTAAATATGATATATATATATATATATATATATATAAAGTTATATGTTAACATTTGTTTCCGCATGGGTATATTGCCTATAGTAATAAAAACAAAGGGACAACTATATATGATCGTAATTCATCACATGATGTATTAGTCGTCCTTGCATACAATTGTTCAGATGGACTATGGTGATCATCAAATCAAATTTTTTTTTTTTTAATTTTGTGGATGGTTAAAATGATTAAAGTTCATTTGAAGAGCGGATCACTCACTAGTATATCTATATAAGAAAATTTTCTTTTTTTTAATGCGTGCAAAATGTCAAAAATTAACACTAGTTAATCGTTCGAATGCATATTATAATCACGTATTTTGTTATTTCGAATATTTAGATTGTAGCCAAAGAAAATGTAGTTAGCAAAATGAGAAGGCATGTAAACGAGAATAGTTAATATATTAGTTAGTGCAGCTGGTCGGTACTTTAATATACTGTATCACTTTGATAAACAACGCAACAAAAGTCTTTTAAGAAAACAAAAGTGATGAGCATGTTACTCTCTAACACGTGTGTATTTCTATTCTTCTTCAATAATTAGTTCAAGAATCTTCTCACAACATTGATTTAGTGGTTGTATTTGTATGTTCACAATATGGACGCTTGACTTCAAGCGTTCAGATTGTGCGGCATTTGTTGTAGTCTTTTTCTAGTAAGAATTTAAAGATTTTATACACTTTTTTGAATTGTTGACTTATGATTATAGAATAAAGTAAATAGTAGAAATAACAAAATCTTCAAAAACAAAACAAAACATGGCTAATTAATTAAAAAAACTAACTAATAAAAGACTAACTAGCTTTGACCTTGAGATATATTTATAACATATATGCTTTGGTATTACCACGATCGAATCAATATGAAAGCAACACTCAAATCTTAGACATAACTACGCTTACTGCTTCTCCAGAACGAGTTGGATTAGTGATCACATTTAAATAAGACTGTTAGCAATTGTAAAATAATATGATGTGTACAGACAATGGTTGAACAAGACAAAGAGACTCTGGTTAAGTGGTAGATAACGAGTATGAGATTTTAAAGAGTTTGTAGGTTCGATTTTTCTATTATACAAAATTAAGTCATACAATGGATATGAGCCCATACTTTCGACCCATTTTTTTGGTCAACAATGGGCCATAACTGGCCGGCCCAATAGCCAAATTCTTACATGATGTAGGCGGTGAAACTCCCTAGATGTCTAAGTATGCATACCATTTAGTGGATTTACCGCCGACCATTAGACTAAAGGTCACGAATAAAAAGTAGCGTGGTTTCATATATTAAATAATGATTAGTTATATACTATAGTTCTAGACACATTAGCCACATTAAAAATACAAACAGTTTACTACAACCGATCATCCTGATAATTTAAACCCTTCAAACCTTAAATAATACCAGGATTGCACAATTTATTAGAATCAAATTTCCATGAGAAAAACTGCAAAATGAACAGACTATAATTTTCTGGAATCTGAAAAAGGAAAGATTACAATTAAAAGATTATAACGACCCCACACATAAATCTCTCAATCCGAATCTATCTCTCACAGAGAGTTCATCACAGCCACTATTTTTTTTTTTCATCTCAATTTTTTTTCTTGGGTTAAGAAAAAGACCCGAAATTTCTGCGTTATTCAGAATTAAAAACAACATATAAAATCTGATTCTCTCTTCTTTTTTTTTTGTGACAAATCTGATTTTCTCTATCCATACTTTTTCTATTCAATTTTTGAGGTATTTTACTGTTTATTTATTTATTTATTTCTCTGCTTCGACTTTTCTGTGATCTTTACAAGATTATGGTTTTCTGAATTTTTTAACAATTTCCTGAATTATAGTAGTTCCTGGATTTTAAAGCTGGTAAATAAAAATGTTCTTTGTTTATTGAGCTTTTGTTTGTTTGTTTTTTCGCTTACATTCATTTGCATTTTTTCTGTTTATTTTGTAAAGAAAAAATATGTACTAATTTATTATTTTCCTGGAATCCATTTGAATGCTGAGAAAATGCCAAAAATATTTTCGTGTTGTTTTTCTAAATTTTTTTGTATTTTTTTCCAAAAAGTGTCATTGTCACATGCATAACATGATGTTAAAAAGTGTCACCATAGCCGTTTCTAACTCAAACTTTTAGCTGTATATTCAATCAGAAATTCTAAGAAATTTCTCTTTGTTTTCTTCAATTCCCCCAATTTTCTCAGAATCTTAATTTACGAAAAATAAGCAAAAGAAGAAGCTAAACAAGAGGTACACATACATTTATGTATAATCTTTTCAATATAGTAAACTATCTAATTTTGCTTATCCTCATATATTTTCTATGATTAATATTTTGAGTCTTTAGTAGAAAATAAAATTAAAGCAACACAATTGACTGAATCAACAATGGTGTTTAAAATTTTTGACTGAATAATTTTAACTTCATTATTACATTTGTCAAGAAAGAAGTTTTGTAATCTAATATAACTGATAACTTTCTGTCTAAAATTTTGGTGTTTGTCTCCGTCTCTGATTCCAGAAAATGGTCTCATTTGGGAAAAAGATCAAAGAACGAAGCATACAAGAATGGCAAGAGTATGTTTTATGTTTCAAAATTTTGGTTGATTCAAGTTTGCAATGTGAATCATGCATTTGATTATTTAATTACTTTGTAGTTATTACATCAATTACAAATTGATGAAGAAGAAAGTGAAGCAATATGGTCGACAAATCGAAGTAGGAAGTCTAGATCGTCGCCATCTTCTTAAAGATTTCTCCAGAATGTTGGATCATCAGATCGAGAAAATCTCTCTTTTCATGTTGGAACAACAAGGTTTGCTTTCAAGTAGGTTACAGAAACTAAGAGAATGGCATGATGCACTTGAAGATGAGCCTGACTTATCTCAAATAGCTAAGCTAAGAGAAGATTATAGATCTGTGGGACAAGATCTTCTCAAGCTTCTGCTATTTATCGACATGAATGCTATTGGTATCCGCAAGATATTGAAGAAGTTTGATAAGAGATTTGGTTATAGATTCACAAACTATTATGTTAAGACTAGAGCTGATCATCCTTACTCTCAACTTCAGCAAGTGTTTAAGCATGTGGTAAGGTCTTATAGTCTAATACAACCTAAACCGTTAGTTTAAACTGAAGCTTAATGTCTCGATTATATCGAATTTTGTAGGGTCTTGGTGCTGTTGTTGGAGCCATATCTCGTAACCTTCATGAGCTTCAAAACAATCAAGGAAGCTACTTATCGATTTACGATCAGCCTGTTGTTCCTCTTCAGGTTCTTATCTTGTGTATATAGCATATGTACATCACTTAGCTTTGTCTATCATTTAGTCTCAATTTGTTTTTTCTTTTGCAGGATCCTGTGGTGATTTCAATTAAAAATGCAGTGGATAAACTAACACATTCAACAAACTTCCTTAATTTCATGGCTCAACATGCTCTAATTATGCAAGATGAAGACTTACTGATTCCACAGGACGAGCAAGCTGATCAGGAAGAAGGGAGATATCATTTCATGTCTCTCTTACTTAACTTGGCAAACACGTTTCTGTATATGGTCAATACATATATCATTGTTCCTACAGCAGATGATTACTCCATGAGCCTTGGAGCTGCAGCAACGGTTTGTGGTATTGTAATTGGTGCTATGGCAGTTGCTCAACTCTTCTCTTCGGTTTATTTCAGTGCCTGGTCCAATAGATCTTACTTCAAACCGCTTATATTCAGTAGCATTGTTCTTTTCTTTGGGAACTTGTTATATGCTTTAGCTTATGACTTCCATTCATTAGCTCTTCTCTTGATCGGTCGGCTTTTCTGTGGGTAAGTCCCTTATTAAACCTGTGCTCTATACATGTAATTCTCATGAGTCATTGGCTTGATGATCTGATTTCTCTGTTTTTGTAGATTTGGTTCCGCGAGAGCAGTGAATAGGAGATATATAAGCGATTGTGTTCCATTGAAAATACGAATGCAGGCTTCAGCAGGTTTTGTTAGTGCAAGTGCTCTAGGAATGGCATGTGGTCCAGCTCTTGCTGGTTTGTTGCAAACCAATTTCAAGATCAAACATCTTACCTTTAATCAGGATACATTACCTGGTTGGGTTATGGCTATTGCTTGGCTATTGTACTTAGTCTGGTTAGCTATTTCGTTTCGTGAACCCACACGTGAGCTTGAAGAGATTCATACTTCACAAGGTCTGTTATCAAAGAGAAATAAGTCTGGTTTTTCTTTTGTTTTCCTCAGTGAATTCTTATCTGATTAGAACAATCTTTTTGAGTGAAGCTGATCAAGATGGCAATATGGAGAAAGGTCTTAAGAACCCACTTTTACTTGCATCAGAAGAAACAGAACATGATGAAGAAGATGATGGTGATGGTAGTGAAGAATCTTCTGAAGATTCACATAAACCTGCTATCTCCATTGTTGATGCTTACAAACTACTCACTCCTTCAGTAAAGGTAGCTTCTCAACAAAGTCAGTTTACCCAAATCTTAAATGTTTAGGTTTTTTAACCCAACATTATAATTGCCTTCAGGCTCAATTGTTGATATACTTCATGCTTAAGTACGCAATGGAGATTCTACTATCAGAATCAAGTGTCGTTACTACATACTACTTCGGCTGGTCCATGAGTTCTGTTTCCATCTTCTTGTTCTGTCTCGGTCTTACTGTTTTACCAGTTAACCTCATTGTTGGAAGCTTCATCAGCAACATGTTCGAAGATCGGTAACGATCCTTGCCTATATTACTTTCTTTCTTCTTCTCCTAATTATTTACCTGAAACGTTGTGACTTTCTCATTACAGGCAAATTCTATTAGCATCAGAGATTATGGTTTGTGTTGGAATACTTCTCAGCTTCCATGTAGTAATCCCTTACACTGTACCACAATATGTCATCTCAGGATTTGTTATGTTTGTTTCTGCTGAAGTTCTCGAAGGTAAACAAAGGCTGATAAACCGAACTTAAGCTTCAAGTTACCTCAACATCGATCTCTTTTGACATGTTTTGTTTTTTTGTAGGTGTGAATTTGTCGTTGCTATCGAGAGTAATGTCATCGAGACTGTCACGAGGGACTTACAATGGAGGGTTACTATCAACAGAAGCTGGAACAATCGCACGAGTAATAGCTGATGCGACCATTACTATTGCTGGTTTTTTGGGACAAAGTATGCTTCTCAATGTTACTTTGCTTCCTTCTTTGATAATTTGTGTTGGCTCTATTCTAGCTACTTGTTTTACTTATAACTCCCTGTATTAGTTCTTCTTTCATAGTTTTACCCCGAGGTTTTTTTTAGCTAATCTTAGGCCCATCGTTTATTTTATTTCGGCTTTAAACATTTTGATCTCTTGTTAAAGGTTTTCTGTAGTATGTATTAATTCTAGATCAATCAATGATAAATACTTGGTTCGATTACTAACCTAATCAAAAAGAAATAATTAATAGCTTAAATAACTAATGTTCTATTTTACACCTTGTTATTAATATATGTGATATTCCGACCCAAAAAAATTAATAAATGTGATATATTATTCATTTTTTGTCACAAATGTGATATATTAATTCATAACCAAATTTTAAATCTAATTCTTTTTAATTTACTTTATTTAATATACCCGTTAGTCCATATCGAATGCACCAAATCATATACACACATTTTAAGATATTTCAGTTGTAGATTTTATAATCAGAGTAATAAATCAACCCAAAAAAAAAAAAGTAGCAATGCACCTAATCTGTGGAATCCACTAACTTACCTTCTATATATTTGTTCCACAATTTCAGCAGTGGCCGAGACTTGTCGAACAACAACAATATTCATCTTATTCTCCATCATTTCTAGACATTTCCTTGTGAGACATTTATCCACGTTGATTTTTTCATGGTTGAAGCAACGACAAACATGATCTCAGAATCCCATTTTGTCACAATAGAAGTTAGTAGATCATCATAAACTCTAGTTGAAATCAACATAAAACCAGTTTGAGTTAAAATAATTTTGAGAATATATAAGTATTAAAGTTTTACCTTAAAAAGTGTTGTATATGATAAATGGGCAATAACAAAAATGTCTGTCCATTTAGTCAATTCAGCTGATCAATCCTCACTCAGACGAGGGATGCTTGAGGTATCAAATGATATTACTAAACATATACAATCAAGTGTTATACAATTCGATATCAACAAGATATTCTTGTGAATCGTAAAGAACATGTAAAACCAGTACAAAACTTGATAAATAACCTTATTTTATGTTTCATAAACATTATTTAGAACAATAAAATGCATCTTTCTATAATGTATATGTATTAAATTATTAATTCATGATAATTTAGTTATTCAATGTTAAATATATGTAAAGCCAAATGTTTAAATCATAGTTTTTCAAAATTTACAATAACAAAAATATACAAACTAAAACACTTCATAAAATAACAAGAAATGTAGTTACAACTTATTCTCAACACTGAAAATTCAAAACTTGTTACAATTACAACCATGTATATGGTTTTTCTTAATTTTCATTTTTTTATATGTTGTTAAATTCTTTGAAAAACAGGAAAAAGAAAGAACGGAGTTTGGTCCAATCCTGGTTACATATACGACTAACCGGCTCAACATACAAATTCCATTTCTTGATTAACGGATTTTTTTTTAAAAACAACATAACATATTCCAAATCGCATTTGCATGAGAGCAAATCAAATAGTAAATAAAAACAGAATCATACATTCTTTGTCCTAAATCAAAGTTAACAAACATAAAATTCTGCATATAATGGTGCAAGTAACAATTTATGAGATTTTATGACTTGTTTCTCTCAAAGATTCAGTGTCCATTGGCTATGGATCCATCCTCACCTTTCTTGCCATAGAATCTCCGGTACAATGAATCAACCTCTTTCAGATAATAAGTTCCCGGAGCCAATAGGTCAATAATACCCTCCTTGCTTGTCACAAAGTCTTTTGCTCCGTACCTATGTTCCATTAGCTTCATTGTCTCCACAAACTTCTCTGGTGTAAACTGCAAGCCCCATATGATTCAAGATCCATGATGTTAATTGGAAACCCAGTTAAACTAATTAAAACCTCACTTTATTTGAACATAACGATTAAAACCTCAATTACTTTTGAGTAAAAATCCCTTCTTTTTTTTTGTTACCTCATTTCTAGCCTTCAATTTCCCGCCAACGTTCATTACAGATGCGATGTTTGAAAGACTGAACGGGGTCTGACTATCGGAGAGGCGTAATGAGAACATTGTTGCAGTTGAACCACTTCCATATGAGAACATAACCACCCGCTTACCCGCCTATACAACAAGACCCAAACAAAACTTCAAAATACATTTAGTGGTTTTCAATATGAGTTCAGAAACAGCGAAGTTGTTTCCTTCTATTACCAATTCACTGTGTTTATTGTGGATCAGGGAAGCAAATGCAGCATAGAGAGAAGCGGTGTACATGTTACCAACTTCCTTGGGAATCAAAGTTGTTGGTTGCACTTTAGTATCATAGAACGGTTTCGCGAGTTGTTGTGACACCTGCAAAACCGAAAATATTGTGAGCTACAACTTGGTCGTTCTCTTGGTTTATAAGGAAAAGGAAATGGTAAAAACCTTTTCAAGATCACGGCTTTGGTAACTCTCATCGAGGGACAAAGATGAATAAGGGGTGAACTTTTCTTTGGCAGCCTCGTCAATAGAGCTGCAAGAGGAAAGAATATGTTAATTATGATCAAAGCAGTACAGAACTTTCAATAGTTATACACAAAAAGTAAGCAAGAACCTCGAGTCTCTCAAGAAGTCGTTATACAAGAGACGAGCAAAGCTTTTCTGTACAAGCTGCAATAGAAGAGAGGCTAGTAAGAGACAATTCAAGTCGAACATAACTTTTCTTGGAGGATTAAGAAATTACTTTATTGTATGGAGAATGGAAAACAAAGTAATCAGCATCATTGATGGAGAACTGTTTTCCCTCGAGTTTCTCAAATCTAATAAAGGCCAAAGAATTGAAATGAGTCACACAGAACACCAGAAGAAAGAAACGGAGTTTTGTAACCGTGAAAAAGAGTACGTACTTCTGGCATAAATGTTTATAGCAAGAGTCAAGAGCCATTAAGTAGCAAGTTTGTGAAAGCTTACCATCAACAACCTACAAGTACACAAAACACAATTACCAGTAAGAATTTAATGCTCTGTGCCAAATACTTGGGATTATGCATTGAGGATTTACCGGGTACTCGCTAGCAAGATTGGGCTTGTAAAAGTCATAGACATGAGCCATGTGGCTTCCTCTCAATTTGCTTTCGAAAACAATAGGAGCATCCGGTCCTATCAACATAGCAATCGCTGCTGCTCCACCAGTAGGCCTCGCGGGTCCTTCTGCATAAACCTGAGGCAATCAAAATATAAACAGGTGAAGATCTGTACAAAGACTTTTAGACATAAAAAAATATGTCTATGTTGATATTGTACCGCACTGTCAGTACAAATGACGAGGCCATAACGTCCATCCCATGAGTTACTCTCAACCCAATTGACACAGTTTAACAAAGCCGCAGTTCCACCATAACAAGCATTGGTTGAGTCAACACCTTCAACATCAGTGTTTCCACTTTTCTGTTCATTCCCCACAAAAAATGTAATTCTTACTGTCTTGTTATACATGAAAACTTGACAGCTCCTCAAAGAAAGTATAAATACCTCAAAGAGCTGCATCAGGAAGGTCTTGATGGACTTGCTTTTGTCTATGACAGTCTCACTTCCTACTTCAAGGCGCCCAATTTGCTTAGGGTCAATCTTATACTTCTCAAAAAGTGATGTCACCGCATTAAAACTAAGAAACACCAACCAAGAAACACATCAATTCAATCTTTGCAAGAGAAAATAGATAAGAATTCGTCAAACAGAAAACAAACCTCATTGAGATTACATCTTCAAGCTCAGTGCAAAAAGCTAAGCAATCTTGGCCAAGTCCAATAGTGTATTTCCCTTTGCTTGCTCCATCATGAACTTCCAATGCTTCCTAAATATCAAACATGATCAACAACAGAATGAATATTCAGCAATTATAAAATTCTCAAAGATCAGAACTAAGGACTGTAAATAAGATGAAAAAGAGAGATTTAACAGAATTTGCTTTATTGCCTGCTGATTTTATTAAACGGATAGATAGATGATTTGCATGTACATGAAAGAAAAAGCTAATCTAAATCTCAATCTCAATAAGAACTACAAAATTGTAATATGGTTTAAACTTATTCCTACTGAAACTCAATGAAAAATCTCATTACCAAACCTGCAAAACCCCTTCCAAACTCCTAATTACAATCAAATAAACACACTTTAATCAATCCATATCAAGTATCATCACCATATCTCAGACATAAAACTAAAGATCTCGATTTTGAGAAATATAATCAGAATCCTGATTATTATTTTAAAATGAAAAAAGAATATCCAACGTTAAGCATTTTTTGTCTTCGTAGTCTACCAAACTCCGCCGCCATTAAAATAAAACCAGAGATAAAACACAAAAATGACTTAAGATTTTTAAAACCTGTTTGGTAATTTTCACAAAGTTACAAGATTATGAAATCAAACGTCAAAAGGGAGAATTCAATTCTATCCAAACCACACAAATAAAAAAACAAAACCAAAAACAAAAATAGAGTCTTAATGCAATAGCTTTCTGATGATAAATAAATAATAGAATCGAAGAAGAAAGAAACAAAAAGTTGGGCTTTATACCTGTTGAACACAAGTCGGAGGAAAATAGATTTCCATAGCGAGAATACCAACGTTCTTCGCCATTGTCGAATGAAAACGAAAGAGCTTGTTTTTTTAGAGAAATGAAATTAAAAGTTCGATCTTTGAGAGAGAGAGATTTATGAAGGTGTAGAGAAAGATATGAATTGGCTGAAACTCAATTTGTTAATAAACAAGTACAGGAGAAAAATTAGGAGAAATTTATTGTTTTTTTGCCCAAAATATTTATATTAGTTTTGTTCTTTTTTTTTTTTGGGGTCAACAAATTATTTGTACAGTTGTAGTTCATTTTCTTAGATTTTTTCAGTTCAAAAATTTATATTTAATTATTCTTTTTAGAGTTTATAAAAACCACATACAATTAATCAGAAATGCCAAAATAAACTATATAAATGATTATGTGACGGCAAAAAAAAAAATGATTATGTTGGTAGCCAAAAAGAACTAATTGTATGCTTTGAAAGCAAAAAGTAATGCAGACCAGTGGATACATTTATTAAGTCATGTGTTTATCATCGCATCAGATATTGAAGCCAAAACCTCGGTCGCCATTGGATGCCTGAATGTAGTTTATGTAATTGATGATCGTTTTTTTGGTATTTGGAAGATTTTTCTAAACATCTCAAGAATCTCTAATTTTTTTTAGTTCCAGATAATACAAATCTCAAAGTTCATATATTAGTTGAAAGTGTTAGATGTTTATCCGTGGATGTTACAGTTTTTCTCATTAATTTTTATCACCATAATCCAAAATAGATTCATACAAAGAGATACAAGAAGTGGTAGAAAAAAATAAATTCTAAAAGTAGAATCCGAAAAAAAGCTAAATTATACGAAAACCAGAAAATAAGTATCAAAGATTTTACTAATAAAAAAAGTTTAAAAACCAAGACTCATCGGAATATTTCTTAGGAGTTGGTTGGTATTATTTTTTCGATTATATTGATGGAAAAAATATGGGGTTAGATGTGTGTTTTGATGTATTTCTTTTTTGCACACAGAGTTTGAAACCGTCTTCTGGATCATGAAATTGTTTTTTGTTTTGAGAATCTAAAAAGTTCAATGCATCACGAATTCTGCATAGTCTTAAAGATAGTTGCAGATTCTAAAGATTGATTTTTTTTTTGTAATGTTTGGAAGAGTATACTAGACTTCGAAACTTCTATTCTAGTTTCTCGCTTCATCAAATCTCAAGAATCCTCAACAAAAAAAAAAAAATTGGTTTGTTCGCAGTTTTTGTTGTTTAGCTAAAAACTGTTCTTTTATAAATTATATTCCTATTTTTGAAATTTAAAGTTAATATATTATACATGTTCATAGAAAGTAAAGAGACAAAGACTTAGATAGTTCTTATCCCAAATCGAAAGAATCAGCAGAAGGGCAATCTAAAATAGATGATAAAACTTCTTATAAATTTTAGTGATGAAATTAAAAGAATATGGATGTTATGGAAAAATAATAAATACCTGGAAAATGGAAATATTGTGCGTGAAGTGAGGAAGATTGGGTCCGGAATCTGGACAACGCAGACTTCGTGAGTTAGCTCTCTCCTGACTCATTTTGTGCCCATATTTACCCTTTCATTTTGTTCCTTATTACTATTTTGCCACTCACCAACTATGGTTCTGGTTTTAATTTGAATAAGTTTTAAAAATTTCACTTGGTTTGTGATGACTCATAATTGATGGAGTAGCTTTGGGCAAAGTTGAATGTAAATTCCATTTGATACTTTTTATTTTGAAAATATTTAAAAATACTCAAACTTTTGGAAATGTGTGGAAACATGATTTCCAAAAGTTTATATTTGGGAACACCATATAAACGTGACATAAACTTACATTTTATAAGAAAATATATTATAAAATTTACGATATATTTGTTTTATAGTAATTGAAATATCTTACTATATGATTATATGGTAGATAGTTCATTAAGTTTAAACACCAAAGCTTAAAGCCTCACTATTTAAGTTGATTGGTTAGCATTGTTCATTTTCATGTTTTTGTGGAAGTAATTGGAACACTTACAAATTTACACATTTTGCAACACAAAATAAGGTATTCCGCAAATAACATAAAATTTGGTATTTGTTATATTTTTGCAAACATTATTCTATGAAATAGTGGTGCATAACTAAAATTTCTATTTGTGGAATTTTAGGACTTTTTTGGTAACTTGAAGCTAAGACGTGGTGATATGCTTGATGTGATCGGTACTATTAACTCCAAACCAACTCAATACCATGAAAAGGTCATGATTCATACATTAATTCACATTCTTTATCAACTTCTCAACTAATTTTTTAAGATTATAAAATATAGATTTTCTTTGTTCTATATTTATTAATAAGTCGACAAAATTCTATAATCTTGATCCATGAGGAACTAGCGCGCATATTAATTCATCAACAACATGAAATAATCAGTTTTGTGTATGAAGATACAAAAAAAAAAAAAAAAAAAAAA
>OVAX01000870.1:0-22522 GCA_900406405.1 Lepidium africanum | reverse complement strand
TTTTAAAAAAAAAAAAAAAAAAAAAAAAAAAAACAGAACTTAAAAAAGATCAAAGTGCCTTGGTCTAGTAATAATTCCCTGGTAGAAAATTATTGGTTCGACTCTCTTGGCCACCAGATAACTAAGTCCAGACTGCGTCCGGTTCTTAGAAGATTGATTTGTGCTTCAGTCCAAATTCATCTTTGGTGAAAAGACATAAAAAAAAAATTAAAATAATAATTTAACAAAAATAAAAGAGTAGTTCTCATATTTGAAATAGCTCGATAGAACCAAAAATTTTTACACCAGCTTTCTATCTATTAATCCTCAATTTCTGAATAATAAGATAAATTTGTTAGTTCATAGTATTCATGTATATGGAATAATAAGATATATAAGTTAATGAGAAAAAGAGTAAAAGTAAAACAATGTATATTGGTGATTAGCTGTTTAGTAGATCAGAGAACATGGTGAGATTGTGAGTTTGGTGTCTGAGACATGTGAAGCATTGTCGTTTTCATAAAGCTAATAATTTCCATGGGACCTTGGAATCTCCGCCACCGTCCGATTACGATCTATCATCATCTTTAACCGTCCGATTTGGTTTACTAAGAATGCTCAAACGTTATTAAAGAATGTACTATCAACCAATTCCAGCCAGTCTCAGATGAGTCGGATTTCGCTGATGTCACGATTTTGTGGGACCTAACTTAACAACACGACCGATGGTTACGCAAACACGTGAGGTGGTAGGTAGGTCCGATAATAGTATCTTTTTTGGGTCAAGATTAATTAAAAATGTAAATTGTAGTTTTTTTTTTCACTGAATATTACTTTCTATTTATCAAAGTAGAAAGGTTAAGATACATAGCAAACTGTTCACCTACTAAGCCACCGGAAAACATAATATTCCCGGAGATAGAAGTATAAAAGAGGGAAGCTTTTAAATTTTTGATACAGAAAAGATTAAGATAGAACAATAATGGAACAAAACTCGAAGAAAGATAACCCGTAAACAAGGACCAAAACCTCCGCAAAGCAAGAGGAAGCACTAGACAATGGTGAAACCTCCTATGATGAATATGTGCATCTCACAAATGAAGAACAAGGCTACTGCTCCGGTTAGAAAGATCTTACTAATCTTCTAGAGATGGCGAAGACGAAGAAACATTCGTCCGTTTGACGCCGAGAAGAGCCCATGAACATACCAGACTACGATCAAGCCTTAATGATGCTAACAAGGAGCAAACTAACTCAACTCGGTAAAATTGAAATCATAGAATTCCAACAACAGACCGAACCCGAAGAAAAGAAACTATATTAGTCAACCAAGAGAATCTAAAAACCAGAGTCTAAACCACAACATCCTAACTCAAACCTGGTCTGAAACCTTAACAACAACCTAAGACTAAACCAAATATCAGATTTAGCCACTTAAACTATGATAAAGAGACTAAAGTGAGAGACAAACCAAGACTCATTAAAGGAGAAGCAGAGCTTGACGAGACCAAGAGGTCTGGCCTAGCAACCGACATCGAACTTTGAAGATCCACGAAGAGACTGAAACGCAGCGAACCACAGAAACACCACCGTGAGCACTAGGACTTCAGGCAGAAGAAGACCTTTCAACGGAACACGCGGTAAAGCACTAACGACTGATTCAACCCACGATGACCACTGGCTAAGCTTCAACACGGCTAGTGAACCCAACAAGATCTCCTACAAAAATCCGGCAAGCTTTTTTTATTAGATCTGAGACTCAGTTGAAATCCTCTTAAGCCTAGACTAAACGAAACGGAGAACGAATACCAAAGGAGAGCAGCCACCGGCGACTACTCCCAAGACGAAGAACCCAGGCGGCTCCTCTCCCCTTACCCAAAACAATATCAAATAAGACCATAAAAAACCTACAAGGGGCTCTTATCTCCGGCGGCGGTAAGGAGCCCTTGGTGTCTTCTCTTCTCTCTGTACTTGACCAACGCGCCGTAGATCTCATTGTCGTCTTCTCTCCATGTCTGCCGTTGAGCGAAGCTTCACCGAGAAATAGGGGTGGTGAGATGAAGTCGATCTTACTCTCTTCCTCCGCCATAGCTCCGACGCTCTATTGGTGTGTTGTAAATCTCTGCCTTAAGTGCATATTCTCCTCCCTCTCTTTCTGACAAAAGTGATGGGAGTTACACATCAGGTCTTGCTCGTTTGTTGGTTTTTAACGTCTCTGTTTGTCTTTATTTTCTTCTGGTTTTATTTGTTTTTGGTTTCTACCATCATGCATTCAGACTCTCTTGTGTCTTGCTACCAAGATTTATTTCAAATGAATATTGGTTGTCTTGCCGATTGAGGATAATATTTTATTGAAGATTGATTCAATCTTATTTTGATCGGAAAGATTTTGAATCTTTCAATTGTAGCCAGTGGTCTCTTGGTTTTGATCGAATCGTTCCTTCATCACTTATTGTTTCTAAAACGAGTAATAAGTCGATTAAACGGCTTCTTTTAAGTTTCCTCCACTAGAATTAAAAGTCAGATTTGGTCGAGATCTGATTGGTTGTTGCTTCAACTTTACCATCAAAAAGAAAGATTGGGATGAAGCACATACATTTTAATTTTTGAAATCTACTTAAAATCAAGTGAGGACATAGAGATTGAAGTTGTAGTAAGTCCTTGTGGCTACCTACTAATAACTGTTGAACAACTAAAAGCAGATGTGATATCTAGATTCCAATACAAGGTATTTCCTCAGCAGTCTCAGGGATTTCAAGCTCCTTTGGACACCAAGGAGGGTCCTCTTTAATTCTCTTATCTTTTGGTCTTGAATCCGTTAGTTACATTTCGTTTTATGTTGTTTTTATAAGCTAATCTAAAGTGGTCTTTATGTTCTAGATTTAGCCTTTGTTTAAGTTTTTTCTTACACAAATTGTGGAGATCATCTCCCTTGTTTTGTAAAAAGTTGAGGCATTCAATTCTCCTTCCATTTCTATTAAGTATTTGATGTGAGAAAAAAAAAGCATTTAACCAAAAATAATTATCTGCAAAAACATCAAATACTATATTTACAACATAAAATTAGTGGGGAATATTGTATCATGGGTTCTTAATGATTTTGAATGATTTAGAATTTATGAAATTTTAGATAAATTTAAAGAATTTCTTATGATTTATGACAAAATTCCTTAAAACTTCACTTAAAAATTGAAATCTTTAGTTTTTTTTTTTTTTGACTAAAGAAATTCTCTAAAATATTTTAGAATCACTTAAAATTATTAGATTTTAGATGATTTTTAGAAATATATGTTTGAATAAGAGATGATTTGTGACTACAACACAAATCACATTATACTAGGTGACTTTCCCGCACATGCGTGCGAGCATAAATATTTTAATTTTTTTTATAAGTTAGTAATCAATTTTTAATAATTGATATTAGACAAAACACTAATGATAAAATCAAATTGATATGTGAAAAATAAATTTCCATAAACAAAATTTCTAAACATAAAATATAATATCATTAATTTTATTAAAAAAATTAGAATATTTTCTTTCATTAACATCACATTTGACAAATCATATTATACATGAAAATATTATCGAAACTTTTTTCAAAACATTAAAAATATTATTGGTTTAGTCAGTTGACAATTTACATGAATTTCTACATTTGTTTTTTATTTTTCAATAACAAGTGAATTTAAATATTTAAAAAATTATATTAATTAGGAATTTTAATTGTAATTATCTATATTACCAAAAGAAATAAATTATTGTAAAATAATATTCAAATTGGAATAGGATTTATCAAAGATTATGATAATATTCAAATAGGAATAGAATATATAAAAGATTATGATAATATTCAAATAGGATTTATCAAAGATAAAATAAATCAAAAGTTAAGTAAAACAATAATTATATGGATTTACAAATTTTAATCTTTTATATATAAATTTCAATATTAATTACGAATTTTAAGTATAAGTATATATATAACAAAAAAGTTAAGTTATTATTTAGATATTAAAAGTAAACAAAATTTAATGTGAGAGTAGTTTAGTAATTTCATATTCTTCTAAACCATGCATAGACATACACTAAATTTCAAAATACACAAAGTAGATTAATTTATTTATTTTTTTGTAAAACGTAATCAAAATAATAAAACTTGTGTAATTTCAAAACCACGCACAACTATATTCTAAAGGCAAAGTGTCACCCAGATCACACTCAGTCAGGTTTCTTAAAGTGGAAGAGAAAACAAATATTGACATTATAAGGCAGGCTTCAAATAGTAAGGTTTTCTTGAACTGCAAGGAACGATCCTGTGATCTTGCCACCGAGATCTGGGAATGTCTCACATCCAGGTAGAGAACTCACTTTGCCAGTTCTATCGACTTGAACTGGATACTTGAGAAGATGACCTCTCATCTCTGTGACTTCATCTGCTGCATACTGTGTCCAGTTGAACTCACTTAATTGCCTAACTCGTCTCACGCATTCCATGTTCTCTGGCTCCTCGAAACCTTGCTCTAGAAACCCTAGATGCTCAGCCCATAATGACATTCTATATCCAAAGATCTGCAATAAATTGAA
Organism: Lepidium africanum; assembly: GCA_900406405.1. Lineage (NCBI taxonomy): Eukaryota > Viridiplantae > Streptophyta > Magnoliopsida > Brassicales > Brassicaceae > Lepidium > Lepidium africanum. The sequence goes on along the minus strand of OVAX01000870.1, from coordinate 17,956 downwards.
GATTTGCAACAACCAGGTTTCAGACATGTTTTAAAAAATATACATTGGTGGGTTTATAGCTTTTTGTCATAGAACGCAAAACCCATATTGAAAAGAAGTCTTTGAAAGTTTTCTACCTGACCACGAGGATGAGAACCTTTCTTAGCCCATGAATGGTGCGGTTGATACGCTCCCATTGCGATTTCAGTGTCTCTGGATCCTTCTAAGGATCTCTGGTTGATATTTGCGGAACCAATCAATACAAACTCATCATCCACTACCATACCTTTGGAATGAACGTATATCATGAATCTCCGGCTCTTCAAAACTTGCATCTAGATAAGTTTGTTTGTTTTAGTGAGTAAACGAGGCCAATTAGCTGAAACCATAGATTTCAAAAGAAAACATCTTTATAAACCTTTATAGCGTTTGCATTTGCGTTTGCATTTGACTGAGGTGGAGTCTGAGAAGTATTATATACACTAACTGTTCCATCAGCAACCTCTCTGTTTCCAAGACAGAAGAAGTTCAAAAAGTCTTGTGGCTCCAACTGGCCATCGAGACCAACTTCCACAAGGGCCTCGTAGATGGTTCGATACATCATTTGCATAGTTTTGTGCTACAGATATCACAAAAACATTCTGGTTTAGAGAAACTAAGATTGTTCACAAAGATATGTTTATTTTAGCCAGTAATCGACAAAGTATTACCTGCCAGTAGAGAATTCTCTGGATAGGGTTACTTGTTGGAGCACCTTCTGGCCACATTGGAATGACAATATAAGCAGCAAACTTCTCCCTTGCTCTAATTTTATTAGCAATCTTGAACGCAATCTCCATCGGGATTAGATTATTAGCACCTGCATTGCAAAAACTCCATGTTATTACTGAACACATTGATCAAACTCCTTCCAAAGCTCTCAATTTCATACCCAAGTCCTTGTTTGAATCCCAGTTGAATGATGATCCAAGAAAATATTGGTTCTCAATGTAGATGAAGTGCTGAGCAGATCGTATGGCCTTAACATATGCCGCATGTATGCTCATGTCTATAAGTATATTCTTCCCACATAGAAGATTCTGTTCACATGTTTATGATCAGTACAGAGTACCAACAAGGTGGCTGTTAAAGATGACAAGTTAAAAAAAAAATTTCAGAGTTGTGCTCACTCTTCCAGTAGCTTCCTTTGGGTCTTTTGGAAACCCTTTTACCGAGTTCGAATCAATCGAACGAAAAACCTAATGATTAATAGGAAAGAAACGAGATTCTATTTGTCACTACGAGATATAACAATCGTACGTTGTCATGATAATCAATCATATTTAAACAAATGAGACTTGCTGAATTTACCTGAGTATGCCAAGTCTCTGGATCATGTTCATCAGCACAAGAAGCTTCCGAAAGTTTCATGATGTCCGGAATTCTGTCTAGCTGTAGCAGAGCATCATCATCAGTAGCTTTCGATCGTAGTTTTCCCATTCCACGAGGTTTTGAAGCTTTTCGCCAGCGTTCTTCAAAATTAGCAAGCACATCATATGCAGCTGGACCATCAATCTTACTGTGGAGATCGTGCCATGGTTCTCTTGGCCCCTCATTTGCAGTGGTCTAATACGCAAAAGTATCATTAACACCAATCAAGAATAGTTACATCTAATCCCAAAATTTCAACAAAACAGAGTTTTTAAAATTCTTTTACCAAAAAATTTGGGTTATGGAAGTCATCTTTACATAAAGTCTGTAATGTTCTGAAAAGAGGATGATTGGGAGTATCAAATCGTCCGTTGCACAAGTCTAGCCCTCCAACAAATGCTACAACTTTTCTTCTGTTTTGATCTCCTTCAGCATCTAAAATCAAAGTTTTTTGATGATGGGTGTAGATTGTTTCAGTTTCCTGATCATCATAATGACACTCAAATTCAGACGATGAAGCTAGAGACATAGGAGTTCATGCGGTAAGTGATAAGAAGCTTACAGATTTTTTTATGAAGCTGTGACCTTTCCCTGCAGATCTGGGACAAAGGAGAACTCTCACGGACGAATGCTTGAAAAAACGACGAGTCTCCTCATCGCTTGTGCCCATAACTCCTTGCTACATGCAACAAAACACCACCTTTCATTAAGCCGACTGTAGGATAGTTGCTTAAGATGGTACAGACATATTAAATGATTAAGTGAAGCAAACTCATGCTTTCCAGCAAGATAAACAGAAAAAAATCAGAATTTAGGATCTAGAACTTTAGCCAGAATAAACAGAAACCAAGAGAAAACAAATGTGACAAAAACCACGAACACAACATCAGACCCGCATGTGTTTTTCATTCAACATGCACGCTACCAGAGAAGCATAAGGATACACAAGATAAACAGAAAAAGCGTCAGAACTAAAATTCTAAAGCAGAGAATGAATAGAAGCACAGAGGAAAGTATACAATGTACCTTATATGTGAAATGTTAATAAAAAAATAATAAGCTGTTCACATTGTGCACAAACAGAGAAGTTCCGTAGAATCAGAAAGGGGGTAAGCTATAGATCCAGATTCAAATATTGCGAGCAATCCAGTTTGGATATCTGAATATATGTATATATCTAGCTCCATAAGCTATAATGTATAACATGTATCATAATGCAAAGCTTTTTCTCTATTTAAACGCCAATCTATTAGCACATAGTTATACAAATAACTATGAAATATCTAAAAATTTGATTTTGTGGTAAACAGAAATAGAATGTATTAGACAGAGAAAAGAGAGTTATGTAGATTCTTACTGTTTTGTATCCCAGAACGCTTCTTGAAGTTGGGTCATCCCACACCAAAACCAAGACTCTAACACCTTCCTGAGATTTGGCTTTAAGCAAATCCCCTAATGTACCATCGGTCGGATCATTATTCTTACGGACAAGCCTAACAGGATGGTAAACTGACCACCCTGTGATGTAAATAAACCTCCTTGCCTGTCTTATGGCATCAGCCATATCCTCCCAGCACTTTCCATGTCTATACTGAAACCCATTATCGAGATATACACTCGGAAGAGTGCCATCATCAACATGAGCATCCTGATAGAGAGTAACCCTACCGCCTTTCCTCATAGGGAAGTATGTACCGGGAACTCCTAAACAGTCATCACCAAAACCGACACCCACTTGGTAAAGTCCCATTATTTCCATTGGAGTGTATTGAATAGACAGACTCAAGACAGCACCCTGTTTACAAGGCTTCCCACTACTATTAAGTACCGGAAAGACCCCTTCGATTTTCTGTCCAGAACGCAAGTGTTCTGTTGGGATTCCAACAGCTCCTATCAGCTGTGATCCAATAACATCATTGTCTTTGACCACAAAGTGAATTTCAGCAGCCTTATGAGCCACAGGTACATCAAAATGCTGCATCCAAACAGGATTCTCATCGTTGTTGATGACATAAGTTCGGGCAATAACAGCACCAGCTATAGAGACAGTGACATAGGGATCACTTGTTATCTTGTTAGATTTCTCACCTTCCACTTTGATACTGTTCCTCCGAGTAAACCCAGAAAACATCCCACCGAGTGTGTTGTGGAAACCATCCATGTTAGGAAGATGTTTAGCTTCCTTAACCCAAATGTCTAAATTACCATGTAACAATTCAACCCTCAAAGAGCCGCTACTTGTTGCAAACGGCACAAACTGCTGGTGACTTGACCCTCCCATTGACATAGTCTCGGCAAAAGACGGAGGATACGCCATAGGAAAGAATTAAAATCACCAAAAAAGCAGGAAACGAAACTTTCAGAACTCGGATCAAATTCCCAAACCAAGGAACGAAAGTGGAAAATTTTCAGTGAGACAAAAGATCGAACATCTAGCGGGCAAACAAAATCAAGAGCCCACAAAACAAAAAGAGATATCTGTAGTGAGATCAAATCTATGAAAAAGGGTGGATCTAAAATGAGGAGAAACGTTGACTAGAAACGTAAGAATCGCGAAAAATGAGCTGGACTTTAAAGATTTGAATCGTTCTAATGACCAAGTTGCATTTATTTGCATATTTGTCTAATTCCAAAATACGAATTCCAAGAAGAAGATAAAACTACGACCAAAAAGACTTGTAGTACTTCGGTTAAGGCTGCCAGGAAATTCTCTTCCTTTGGTCCCTCTTGGATTATGATAAAGTGGAATAAGTCAAGCAAGTTTGTAGGAGTAGAATAAGAATTTCCAGAGGAGAATTAGTCTTTTAGTTTTGAATTTGTTTTCTATTCTGTTTCCTGAATTTTCTGATTCTATTTGTTAAGCTTTTTCTCTAAAAGCTGCTGTAATTTCTTTTATTTCAATAACAAGAAATCATTCAGATTATTTTCTCTTTGTAAGTTTCTTGATTTCGAGTTCCTTTATCTGGTATCAGAACCAATACTGTGAGTGTTTAAGAGAATTTTGTGAGAATGTCAGAAAAGAACTTCACCACACCATCCGTGCCTCTGTTTGATGGAGATTATGACCACTGGAGTTTGGTCATGGAGAATCTGCTCCGTTCGAAGGAGTATTAGAGCGACATTGATCCAGGATATGAAGATTTGAGATCACTTGCTGCACCTGATCAAGCACAACGAAATTCTCTTGAAGAAGCAAAGCTCAAGGATCTCAAAGCCAAAAACTATCTGTTCCAGTCAATTGACAGAACCATCTTGAAGACCATCACTCAGAAGGAAACATCAAAGGAGCTGTGGGATTCGATGAAAGTGAAAAACCAAGGAGGAGCTCGAGTGAAGCGAGCACAACTTCAAAGACTCAGGAAAATCTTTGAAACATTGGAGATGAAAACTGGAGAAACGGTGGCCAGTTACTTAGGGAGAGTCATGGAGACAACCAATGACATGAAAAACTATAGGGAAGTTATCGATGATGTCAAGATTGTAGAGAAAATACTTTGAAGCCTCACTGAAAATTTTAATTTTGTGGTCTGCTCTATTGAAGAGTCGAAAGACATTGATAAGCTCATGGTGGATGAGTTGCAGGCATCTCTGCAAATACATGAGAGCAAAGTGATTGAGAAGAAAATTGAAGAGCAAGTGTTGCAAGTGGAGAATGAGTCAAAGTATAATGAAAAATGAAACTAGAGAGGAAGAGAAGAAGTGGCTCGCGAGGACGTGGAAGAGGACGATCCTCGGTGGATCGATCCACCATAACTTGTTTCAATTGTGAAAAGAAGGGGCATTATTCTTATGAATGCACAGATAAAGCAAATTATGTTGAGTTTGATAAAGAAAAAGAATTGTTATTGATGGCTCACGCTGACATGAGTAAGACAAAGGAAAAAGGAGTGTGGTTTCTGGATTCTGGCTGTTCCAACCACATGACCGGAGAAAAATCATGGTTTACAGAATTTAATGAGGATTTCAAACATTCAGTTCGCTTGGGAAACAACTCGAGAATGATTGTTGAATGAAAAGAAAAAATCAGATTTGAAGCTGAAGGTATTACTCAAGTAATAACTGATGTTTATTACATTCCTAATCTCTCTAATAACCTGCTGAGTATTGGACAATTACAAGAGAAGCAGCTGAAGTTTGTGATAGAGAATGGAACCTGCAGAATTTTTCATCGTCAAAGAGGCTTGATTTTGGAGACGAGCATGACGATGAATCGCATGTTCCTGATCTATGCCAAGAAGAAACCAATTCCTGAGAAGTGTCTCAAGGTGGAGGAAGAAGATTTGGGATCTTTGTGGCACAGGAGGTTAGGACATCTTAACAACAATTTCATCCAAATTATGCAGAAAAAGAAATTGGTGAGAGGACTACCAAAAATCAAAGACGAAGGAAAGATATGCACCGTTTGTAATGTTGGGAAGCAGCAACGAGAAAATTCCCAAAGAAGAGCAAGTGGAGAGCAACAGAGAAGCTTGAGTTGCTTCACATTGATCTATGTGGACCGATTACTCCAGCATCTCAAAGTGGAAAGAGGTACTTGATGGTTCTTGTTGATGATTACTCTCGAAAAACCTGGATTTATTTTCTCACAGAGAAGTCAGAGACATTTGAAACCTTTAAGGTGTTCAAGAACTTGGTGGAAAAAGAGACAAAAACTGAGATACAAGGGCTGCGTACAGACAGAGGAGGTGAATTAACGTCCGAGAAATTCAATCAATTCTGCAGAGATCATGGGATAAAGAGGCAGTTGACGGCGGTTTACACTCCTCAACAAAACGGAGTAGCAGAGAAGAGAAACCGAACTATAATGAATATGGTTCAATGTCTATTATTCGAGAAAGAAATGCCAAGATCTTTCTGGCCTGAAGCAGCAAGATGGACAACCTATATTCTGAATCGAAGTGTGACAAAAGCTCTAAAGGATAAAGTTCCTGAGGAGATGTGGACGCGAATGAAGCCAACAATTAGCTACTTCAGAGTTTTTGGTTCGATTGGTCATGTTCACATTCCGACTCAGAAAAGAATAAAGTTTGATGATCGCAGTCACAAGTGTATTTTTTTTGGAGTCAGTGAGGAATCCAAAGCTTATAGGTTGTACGATCCAATCACAAAGAAAATCATCATTAGCAGAGATGTTGTTTTTGAAGAAGAGGTTAAGTGGGATTGGAACCTGAGCAAAACAGAGTAGAAGGAGATTACTTGGGGGGATGATGAAGTTATTGAAGAAGATGAAACTGATGTTGAAGCTAAGCCAGAAGCTGCAGCTGAGCCAAAAAACGAAGAAAAAGAGGAGACTGCCAATTCTCTAAGAGTTGAAAATCAAAGCATCAGTACGGGAGAGCAATCAAAAAGGCCTAGAAAGCAACCTGGATGGATGCAGGATTTTGTAACTGGTGAAGAAGAGAGTGACGAAGATGATGTTTTGATAAATTGGGCTCTTCACGTGAGCAATGATGACCCAATTCATTATTATGATGCTGCAAAGGAAGAAAAATGGAAAGAAGCAATGAGGCAGGAGATTTTGTCCATTGCAAAAAATCGCACATGGGAACTTGTGAGATTGCCATCGCAAGCAAAAAAGATTGGTGTGAAATGGGTCTACAAGACCAAGTTGAATGAAGAAGGAAAAATTGAAAAATACAAAGCCCGTTTGGTTGTGAAGGGGTATTCTCAAATTGCTGGGGTCGATTATACTGAAGTGTTCGCTTCTGTTGCTCGTTGGGATACAATAAGAAGTCTTCTTGCCGTCGTAGCTCAGAAGGGTTGGTGTGTTTACCAGCTTGACGTGAAGAGCGCTTTTCTATATGGTGAGCTTAAGGAGGAGGTGTATGTTGATCAGCCAAAAGGATTTATCAAAGCAAGGGAGGAAGATAAGGTATATCGACTAAACAAAGCTCTCTATGGTTTGAAGCAGGCACCACGAGCCTGGTTCAGTCGAATCAAAAATTACTTTATCAAGGAAGGATTCGAGAAAAGTAGCTACGATCACACTCTGTTTTTTAAGAAAACAGAGAAACACATTCTGGTAGTAAGCCTCTATGTCGATGACCTGATATTTAGTGGAGATAATGAATCATTATGTGCAGAGTTTAAGTCATCAATGCAAAGGGAATTTGAGATGACCGATATGAGGAAAATGAAATTTTTCCTTGGAGTAGAGATTCATCAGAATCGTGACGGCATTCATCTTTGCCAAAAGAAGTACACTAAGGAGGTTTTGGAGAGGTTCAATATGTGGGACTGCAATTCAGTCAAAAACCCAATTGTTCCAGGCACTATTGTCTCAAAAACAGGGAAGAAGGAGTTGATTCAACGTTTTACAAGCAGCTCGTGGGGAGTTTAATGTATCTTACGGTAATGAGACCTGATTTAATGTTTGTGGTGTGTCTAATTGCTCGTTTTATGGCTGATCTTAAGGAGGAACACATGATAATTGCCAAACGAGTGCTGAGATACCTGAAAGGTACTTTGGATTTTGGATTTTTTTATAAGAGGTCATCGAATCTGGAGTTGATGGGCTATACAGACAGCGATTATGCTCGAGACGTGGAGGATAGGAAGAGTACCTCTAGGTACGTATTCCTGCTGAATGGTGCAGCTGTTTGCTGGAGTTCAAGAAACAAAGCATAGTGACTTTGTCCTCCACCGAAGCAGAGTATGTTGCAGCAACTAACTCTGCTTGTCACTATGTTTGGTTAAAAGGTTTGCTGCAGGAGTTGAGTTTTCTTTCTGAAGAATGTGTTAGCATTATTTGTGATAACAACTCGGCAATCAAGTTGTCAAAGAACCCAATTATGCATCGAAGAACAAAGCACATCGATGTAAGGTACCATTATTTACGAAATCTTACGAATGAAGGAGTCTTAAAGCTAAGTTTCTGTGGTACAAATGAGCAAGTTGCTGATATCATGACAAAGCCTATCAAGTTGGATCAGTTCGAGAGACTCAGAGAGTTACTTGGTCTCCGAAGGTTAAACTGAGTTTGAGAAGTGCTTCAGTTTAAGGGGAGGAATTTGTTGGATTATGACAAAGTCTGAAGATGGAATAAGTCAAGCGAGTTTGTAGGAGTGGAATAAGAATTCTCAGAAGAGAATCAGTCTTTTAGTTTTGAATTTGTTTCCTATTTTGTTTCCTGAATTTTCTGATTCTAGTTGTTAAGCTTCTTCTATAAAAGCTGCTGTAATCTCTTTTATTTCAATAACAAGCAATCATTCAGACTATTTTCTCTTTGTGAGTTTTTTGATTTCGAGTTCCTTTAGTCCCCTCCGGCCTAATTTCTAATTTGATTGCAGATTTTTGATTTATATCCATGAATAAAATGTATCTTTAATATTTTCATCTCTTAAAAATGAATCACACGTTAGCCAGTTGGCTTGCCCCTTTTTTAGCTTGGCACCAGGTGGATGTTCAAATCCCGCCATCTCTAGTGAGAACAATTTAGCTATGGATCGGGTTTTTGTCAATCCTATTAGCCAAAAAAATGAGTAAGGTTGAAAAAAAAAAACGAATCACAGCTTCAAACAACCTAAGGGAAAAAATGCTAAAGTTTGAATAGGAGGCTGGTCTCCTCTCCCTTGAGGAATTTAACAGGGCTATGTGGCCCCAACAAAAAAAAAACGAATCACGATTTGGAGTAGAATTAATTTACATAAAGCAATAATTATTTGAGAAAAAAAAAAAAAAAAAAAATTTGTCTTGGCCTTATCACATTATTTACCCCAAAAAAATGAATAAACAATTTTAACCTCGTACTACAAGAATTTATTTCTTTTCTTGGATGTATTAGAAAATGTAGTATAAGTTTCGTTTGTCAATGTTATTAGCTATTTCTTATTGAAGTTTGAGGTAAATATAACAAAATAGGGCCGGATCTAAAACTTAGGACAAAAACTTAGTTTACTAATAAATTGGGGGCATTTTTTTAAATTACACCAAAATCTTATACTTGTTACAAGAAAATTAGACTAATAACATTATAATGATGGTGGCAAATGCCCTCATAATCTTATATGTAGATCCGCCTATGATAACAATTACTTTAAACCAAAAAAAAAAAAAACAATTATTAAATAATCTTGTAAAATTATTAAATATCTGTATATCCTAATTAATACTGTAATTTACATCATAACTAATAAAGTAGAATGTACAAAAATAAATCAAAATTCCATGTTGTAAAGAAATAAACTTTATATTATTTCCATTCTAATCGCATATTCCCGGTTATTACTTTGAACATTCGGGATTAGTCAAACTAAGCACGCTTAGCAAGAATTGTCATAATTAGACTAGAAACCATAAAAGTAACGGCAAATTACAGTAACTTTAACAGAACTAAAGTCAACGAATGACTCTGTTGTAATCTTAACGAAACCGGAAGAACTAATTCGTCTCCCACTACACAAAATAAGGATTTAAAAGAGCTCTGATTTATGAGCAACAAAAATAGTATTGTTATTCAGGCAAAGCGCAATTACAGTTTATTACGTTTTTTTAGGGGGTAAAACTAGACAAACTAAAAAGCTTTCCAAAGGGAAAAAATTAGTTAGGGGAAAAAAACGTTTGAAATTTACAGAAGTGAAATGAGGATTTACATGATTCTACATTTGCTATCTTTGGGGGACTTAGGTTCCTGTCTTGATGCTGCAGCATTTGATGGCCTGTGGCTGGTCCTTGGTACCTTCAATGGTCAATACAATATCTGTAAATTAACAATCATGGAAACACCAAGGAGGCAACATATACTTCCCAATGAGATAGATTCTGATAACGGTATTTGACCAATTATCAATGTTACAATCACAATTGGATGGATACTGGTAAGTTCACCTAGCAGTTTCGTTATATGAACAGAAAGAAATGTATTAACCGGAATTCAACATTTCACTTTTTACGGCTCTACTGTCTTAAGTACCTTTTCTTACAATCATTGTTGTATAGTATTGCAATGTGTAAGTCACATTGTAGTTAACCTTTTCTTATGATTACTATAATCATTTGTATTGCTTTCCTGCTTTTCTAGAATACTGTTTTATTTTCTTGCCCTATGTGATTATAGTGTTATGAGTAGAAGTTATCTACCTGTGGGCCAGTGACCAATCGAGAGGCACCAACACTTGTTGGTTGTGGAGTTGGGTTACTGCGTGGGGCCTGATCCTCGAACTCTTGTTGTTGCAAAGCTATTGCCAGTTGTAGATCAGAGCTGCATCGTACCATTGAAATCATAAATACATATTTTAAAGAGGACAATTATAACAGATATATAAATGCGCTGCTGGTGAGATTCAATGGGTTAGTGGGCTTAAGGTACAGTAGAAACATTGAAGTTTTACAAATTTGCTCAAAAATATAACTATAAGTTGTCAAAGAAAGGTTCCAGATATTTACTTGACTTCCATGTCTGTGTCCGGCACATTGTTGATGCTGGCAAGATAGTCCTGTGAGGAACAATTAAAAGCAACAAATGATTAAAAATGGTAGAGGATGGAGAACTTGTATGGATTAGTGACTATGTTATGAGGAAAGCATACAGCAGTATTTGTGACTGCGTTTCGTTCATCCCATGTGCCGCTTGCACCACTTGTACCGCTGTCAATCTTGAAATCCTTAAAGGTAGCAGTCATGTATGCAGTGTCGCCATTAACCTGATACAATATTGCATGTCAATAGAGGTCACAACAAACCATACCACACAAGAGACTGTGGATATAGTGATATCTCCTTAAGAGTCACGAGATAAAGAAAAAAAATAAACAACTAAAAAAGTAGTTAGTAATAACTTTGCTGATACCTCGTTTAGCTTTTCCCAAACCAGATCATGCTGATTCAGGTAACCTTGATCTGTAGCCAAAAGATAAAGTTCACCTTCATACTGCAAAAATGACAAAAGTGTTTAAATGGAATTAACTTATTACAATCCAAAAGTCGGATATATCTGCAAATTAAACTGACCTTGAACATGGTACAGAAATGATTGTTGCGGAAGAAGACACAGAGTTCACGTTCTTTCAAGCCGTCTTGCAAGCGAAAGAGTCTGGAAGATATGATCAACAATAAATATAAGATAATTTCAGTGCCATCACTTCAAAAGAAAATAATAACTCCCAAACATGGATTAAATCACGCACCCACAAAAGGTTAACTGACTTGCACTATTCTTCATGAAGTTCCTGATTATCTCACCTGGAAAAACATATTGGAGAGTATATGAAAACATGTAAGTTAGAGCATAAAGAGTGTCTCTATGCACAATGGCATGCTTCCCAATGTGTGTGACAAGAACATCCCACGTAGATTGGACAGAGTATAACTTACCCTCTTCCGGTGTGAGCCCATCTGTAGCCCTTCCTTCAGAAGAACAGTCACCAACATTCTTCTCTGCCCTTTTACCAAGAAGTGACTCACCTTCATAAACGGGTTCTTTGTCTTCACAAACCGGAGCTACTGCGTTTACACATTCCTCACCTTCATACATGGGTTCATCGGTAGACACGGGCGAGGCAAAAGCATTGGGTGCATCATCATGCTGGGATCTGCAATGAAAATCTGGACATAGCAGTGGGCATTTAAATAAATGTTTTCATCTGTAGTATCTTCAGATGCCAATGTAACCAGTACAAGGAAATTACAAGCAGGAGTACGTTAATTATGCAAAGGGACATCTATGAGGTTAGTCAATCAATGGAAGAAAAAACTACCAGGATCAATAGAAGCTTCATCAGACTTTGGTAGACTCTCAGAACTGCTTTCAATTTTTGTTGCATCCAGATTAGTCTTGTCCACAGAGAGCGCCTCAGAAGAAGTTACATCCACTGTGGTCTTTTTACTGCTACTCACAGTCTCTACATCACAACCTGTTTCGTTGCCTAATTCCTTCGAAGATAACTGATCATGGTCAAGACCCTCACTTTGGGTTGTAACCAATGTTGGAAATTCCACAGCTTTGTTTATATCCCCATCAATTTCTGATGTCTTATCATCATCAGATTTGAAATTTTCTAGCTGACTAATATTAGTATTATGGGTGCTAGTTAGATTAGCATCTGAAAATGTGAATGCAGAGTCTTGATTGGTTGAGTCTGCGTGAGTGTTCTGTGCTGGATCATTCCCCAGCTCTTGTGATAATTGCAAGGCTTGCAACAACTCTGTTTCTTCTTCAAGATCCCCCTTTCTCAGCCTACGAAGCTCTGCAACCGCAGGTGGAGAATCTCCAAAAGATCTTGTTTTCGAAAGGCATGGCGAGGGAACCCCTAACGCGGCAGTGGTAGCCGCAGCAAAATCAACAGAATCTTCTTCAGGATTTGGATCACTTCGGGCCTCTATATTTTGCGTTTCCAGTGCAACGAGCTCACCCATTAGAGCATTATATGACTTGCTGCCAATTGCATTAGCTGCTTCAACATCCTGGAGGTATGCACAGGGGAAGCAATGATATTAATTCTTTTACTATAGACCCACGATTGCTAAAGACACTATCTAAAATAGAGTGCTCTTGACAACTGTTCCTATCCATAACAAGCCAAACAATGGATACAGACCCAGGATTGCTAAAGACACTATCTAAAATACCCTATGTTTTGTATCTCAAGAAGAAAACGATGAGAAGATGAACCCACATCCCAATTCCCAAACATTCACACAAAAGTGCAATAGACAAGAAAGGCAGCAAAAAATGTCATTGGCCTATACTAATGATTAATGAATCCAAACTATACAGGTAGACAGAGCCATTCATACAACATATGCAACAAAATGATGTACCTGGGGATCAACTATCCATCCATGATATAAGGGAATATCAAGTAAATCAAAAATTGCACATTCAGGTGTGAACTCGAAATCATCAATCCTGCAACCAGGTAAAGATCCATAGTTATAATAGGTATTTCTACATAGTAGAAGCAGAATCAGATCACAAAGTATTAACCTCCTGAATTTGATATTGACATCAATTCCAGTCGTAAGGCGTGGAAGAAGATCAATTGCATCAGCAATGTTCTGTTGCTGATTCTCAATATATCCTTCATCTTTGTTCTGCCATGAGAAAAAAATATAACTTTATCCACATAGATAAATGCCATATAAAGAGCAGATAAGAAGAAGACGGCTTATTACATTGACTTTACTATTGGAATCAATCAGTCTGTCGACCACAAGGGACAGCAATCTCTCTTGAGAAACTTCGTAACAGTCAGGATTCAGATTCAAGTTGTTTCTCAAGAGTAGAACATTACCTGTTGCATCCCATAATCATTTAAAAAAACCAATCAGGAATTCAAGAGTTATATGGTCCATGCAATCTTGAAAAGAAAATGATAACCCATCAAGGTATTAGTAGATTACTTCGCCAATAGAACATTTATATATGTACAGATACACTCGTCAGCATATATAATCACACTTGGAATCATTTCTGTCCTTTCTCATAGAAGCTACCAATAAAATCTGATGATTGGTTCACTAAGCCTTTAATCAATGATGACAAGAACAAAACACGTAAAACATTCCTTAGAACTAACAACATTGTACGGAACCAGTAAACCTAACACCGATTCTTTAATCAGTTTTAGCAATTCCCAAAAATCAGTAACCAAAACCTAAAGAACCCAATACCTTAAAACCTATATTCCACTTTGCAAAACCCTATTCGATGGTCTAATTAAAGTTTTATCAACCCTAAGGTAATCGAAATGGAGAAAGTAAAACATACAAATGGCTAATAAAGGGCATGGTCCATTTTCATTCTGGAGAATGATAGGCGTAGTTCTTCCAAGGAACTGAATCGATTTCGTCTTGTACATGATCTCCTCCTTAGTTTCATTTGGCACATCTTGTTGCATAGTTTCTTGATTCGTCTGCGTCTCTTCGCTTGAAGAGTCTGAAGGTGGAGAAGATGAAGCGGTCGCCATTGATGACACAACCAAAGCGATTAAATCAAATTCGATTTAGAAACAAAAGTCAAATTGTTGATCGAAGAGGCAAAGACAAGTAATGGAAATTTCCTGATCGAAATCGGACGAGCGAACGAGCAAGTGAGCAAGAGGATTTAATTTATATTATGAGAAAGAACTTTTAAGGATGGTTGATATTGAAATGGTTCACATAACCAAACCGGTACGTACCGAATTTTCAATTTTGGTATGGTCAAATGTTCTTAATTAGTAGGTTAATTGGTTCCGTTTAGTTCTGGTATTTGGTTTAAGATGAAGAATATGATTTGGCCATTTCGGTTTTCATAAACCAATTTGTCAAACCGGTATCGCTGATGCGTATCTTCTCGGAGTGGCAAATGGGAAATTAAAATAGTAATTTTGTAGTCATAATTAATGACACACCTGTTATAAAATCACTCTCTAAATATTATAATATATATATATATATGTGTTTATATATACGAAAGTAAAAATAAGAAAGCAATAAGGAGAGACATGAGATAATGAACACTTCATTTCATTCATAAGTGTAAGTCAAATGAATTTTACATGAGGAGAGTATATATATAGGAGTGTTGGGTTGGTAAAAAGAGGTGGTGGTGAAACAATCAAATATTAAAATATTATTAAGAGATAATTATTCTTTTCTAACACTTCCCCTTAATTATCTTTTATAATGTACTGCCTCGTTAAAAACTTTGTCATGGAAAAATCCAATGAGATAAAAACCATGACGAGGAAAAAAGAGTACAGTGACATAACCTCCCCTCAAATGATGGATATTATAAGTTCCGTAATTGATGCATCCCGATGTTGTGAACATGTTTTTTGAACATTGTAGTGGGAAGCGCTTTCGTAAATAGATCAGCTGCATTGTCTGTTGAGCGAACATATTGAATATCCACTTCTTGATTCTTCTCGAGTTCTCGTGTATAGGAGAAAAATCTTGGGGGGATATGCTTCATTCGGTCGCTTTTGATATAACCTTCTTTGAGTTGAGCGACACATGCAACATTGTTTTCAAATAATTTTGTTGGCTCTTTAGTTACGGTGATTCCACTTGCTCCTTGTATATGATGAGTCATTGATCTGAGCCACACATTCTCTACATGCTTCGTGAAGTGCAATAGTTTCTGCGTGATTTGAAGAAGTAACAACTAGAGTCTGTTTTTGGGAACGCCAAGAAACGGTAGTGCCTCCAACTGTGAAAACATATCTGGTTTGCGATCGGACTTTATGTGGATCTGATAAATAGCCTGCATCTGCAAAACCAACTAAACTAACACTAGATTTTCTGTTATAATATAATCTCAAATCAATTGTTCCTTGAAGGTAACGAAATATATGTTTGATTCCATTCCAATGTCTGCGCGTAGGTGACGAACTGTATCTTGCAAGTAGATTTGTAGCAAAAGCTATATCTAGTCTAGTACAATTTGCAAGATACATTAGTCCACCAATAGCGCTCATATAAGGTACTTCAGGACCTAATATTTCCTCGTTATCTTCACAAGGTCGGAATGGATCTTTGTCAATATTAACTGATCTATTGACCATTGGAGTACTCAAAGGAGTTGCTTTATTCATGTAAAAGCGTTTTAAAATCCTTTTTATATAATTTGATTGATGCACAAAAATTCCATTCCGAAGATGCTCGATCTGGAGCCCAAGACAAAACTTTGTTTGTCCAAGATCTTTCATTTCGAACTCTTCTTTTATATAAGTTCTTGCATCATCAATCTCTTTTTGAGTTCTAATTATATTCAAGTCATCAACATATACAACTATTAACACAAATCCGGATAAAGATTTCTTAATAAATACACAAGGGTAAATCGCATCGTTGGTATATCCTTTACTCAACAAATATTCACTTAAGTGATTATACCACATGCGTCCGAATTATTTTAATCCATATAGTGATTGTTGTAATTTGACTGAATATACTGCTTTAGATTTTGAACTTAATGCTTCAGGCATCTTTAATCCTTCTGGGAATTTCATGTATATATCATTATCCAATGATCCATATAGATTTGTTGTCACAACATCCATTAGATACATATCAAGATTTTTAGATGCCGCTAGGCTCATCAAAAATCTAAAGGTAATTGCATCCATTACCAGGGAATATGTTTCTTCATAATCAATTCCTTGTCTTTGAGAAAATCCTTGAACAACAAGTCGGGCTTTATATCTTGTTACCTCACTTTTCTCATTTCTTTTCCGAACAAAAACCCATTTATACCCAAAGGGTATTATATATTCAGGAGTTATGACAATAGGTCCAAAGACTTTTCTTTTATTAAGGGAGTTTAATTCAGTTTTTATGGCCATTTCCCATTTCTCCCAATCAGATATTTTCTGGCATTCCAGTATGGACCTTGGTTCTGGATCATCACTTTCATTATCAATTTCTTTTGATACAGAGAATGAGAAAATTCCATCATCTTTTATTTCATCTTTGACCCAAATTTTCCCGTTTTGGGCATAATTGATGGAAATTTCATGATTTTTGTTATTTTCATCTTCAGTACTTTTCTCTGTATTTGGTTCTTCTGAACCACTTTTATTCAGTTCTCCCAATTTCTTTTTCTTTCGGGGATTTTTATTCTTTGATCCCATTGGTCTTCCTCTTTTCAACTGAACCTTAGGTTCATTTGCAATATTTCCATCATTTTGCTCTTCCGGAACAATAACTCTTAATGGAACATTTACAGCGGGTATATATGATTTTGTGGCCCTTTTTGTATCGATGAATGCATCTGGTATCTCGTTTGCCATATTTTGTAAATGTACAATTTTCTAAACTTCCAGTTCACGTTGATTTGTAGGAGGATCAAAGTACAACAACGATGGTGTGCACCATGTAATATCTTTTGGAACATTTTTAGTTCTTCCCCCTAACTCTGGAAATTCATTTTCATTAAAATGGCAATCGGCAAATCGTGCCGTAAACATATCACCAATTTTTGGTTCCAGGTACCGAATTATGCTTGGTGATGTATACCCGATATATATTCTCAATCTCCTTTGTGGTCCCATTTTTGTACGTTGTGGTGGTGCTACATGCACATATATTGCACAACCAAAAACACGGAGGTGGGATATATTTGGCTTCTGGCCAGATGTTAATTTTAATGGGGAGTATTTATGATACGCACTTGGCTGTATCTGAATTAATTGTGCAGCATGCAAAATTGCATGTCCCCATATTGAAATTGGGAGTTTTGTTCTCATTATTAACGGTCTAGCTATAAGTTGCAACCATTTAATTAAGGATTCAGCCATGCCATTTTGTGTATGAACGTGTGGTACTGAACGTTCAACATCGATTCCCAATGACATACAATAGTCATTAAAGGCTTGTGAAGTGAATTCACCAGCATTATCAAGCCTCATTTTATTTATCGTATAATCAGGAAATTGTGCTCTTAACCTGATTATTTGGGCAATGAATTTTGCGAAAGCCATATTTCGTGTGCTTAACAAACACAAATGTGACCATCTGCTNAACACAAATGTGACCATCTGCTGGATGCATCAATTAAAACCATAAAATATTTAAATGGTCCGTATTGTGGGTGGATAGGTCCACATATATCACCATGTATTCTTTCCAAAAATACCGGAGATTC
>OVAX01000869.1:0-61425 GCA_900406405.1 Lepidium africanum | reverse complement strand
TTAGCATGTATCTCCCCGGGTCATATACTTGAGTATCACATCGTAGACCCCCGCCCAACTCGTGAATGGTGAGGTCCACCTGCCTTCTCAGTTCCTCGTGCTCCTGCCATCTCAGACTCCTATTTTCCCTCACGTGTCAACAAGCAAGTTGGGTGCTCTCCCTTGTCTTGCTATCACTAAAGTGATATCCAGATAGATATCAATATATCACTTGTGACTTTCTTTGTTTAGTAATTTTAGTGTAGAATTTGGTGTTGTGGTTGGAGATGAAACAAGAAGTAGAACACTAAAATATCAAATTTGGTGTAATTTTAACACCAAATATAGTATTATGGTTGGAGTTGCTCTAAGTACAAAACATCTATAAAGTATAAAACATATATATAGTATAGTAAGAGGCAGAGCCGGTCCGACGTTATTGAAGGTCCTACTCAAATTTATTTTTCTTTTGGTATATTCTCTAATAATATAAACTATTTTTATTCATATGTTTTATCAAAGAAAAAATTATGTGAAGTGAGAATATAAGATTGTACGTATAATCATCAAATATTATAACTGACATCAGATTTCTCAAAACTCAGAAAAACAATAACATAAAGAAAAATTTTGGCCTTACTTACTAGAAAACCAATAAACTCTAAAAGTTTTATGCCCTAATTACTAAAAAGTTATGTAAGTTCTAAAATTATTGACCCTAATTATTACAATATTCTAATAATTAATAAAAGTTTTTAGTTCTAATTACTACAAAAGCCTATAACCTTTAAATAATTTTGGACCCTAATGTTTATGGATCTAAACTATGGCTTATGCCATGGTGCGGTCCGGTAAAAGGAATAACAATAAAAACAAAACAAATATGGTTTTCTCACGTAAATAAAATAGAAGTTTTATATTAAATAGAACATAACAATAGTGTATATAAAACTATTTAATGAAATATTCATTTAGGTACTTTTTGGTCATTTATCTAAAATTAAATTTGAGTATGTGTAGGAAAAAATCTATATTTTTAAAAAAGTATTTTAAAATTGAATTAGGTTTTTATTAGAATATATAATGTAAATAAATAGAACATAAATTTATTTTTTTTATAATAAAAAGTTATTAATTAAATAAAAAAGCTGGAATGGTGTACATTATAGAGTGCTTGCAGCATATGGACCGTGTCTAGTGTCTACTGTAGCATAGTTATTCTCTTAATTTTTTCTTTTATTTTGTGGTTATTCCATCTAATTGAGAAATCACTTGTTCGGAGAAATAATTAAGGATTGGGAAAGTTTCCATAGTCAAGTTGCTAAATATCAAAGTTTTTAAATCAAAATTTAATTTTAAGTATTCGAGTAATTTCACATACTATAGTTTAGAGATTAAACTATCGATTAATTTTTATTGATCTAATTGGTGATAGAAAATATTAATCAACAAGAATTATATTCAGTCTAATTCAGGAGGAGCTTTTTCTATCAATCTATGTTGTATTTTTTCGAGTCTGTCTTGAGTAGTTCTGTTTTCTATCAATCTATGTTGTATTTTTCTTTTAAAATACATTCTGCCTTTTTTGGGTTATGTTTTGGGGAATTTCTAATTTTCTGCCAGTTCTTGTATTTGTCAGTTGTATTCTATCTTTGGATCATTAATATATCAAATTTCTAGTGAAAAAAAATATGGAGGAGATTTTTCCACATAATATAATAAATGTAACTTCTAAATTTGTTTGACATTATTTGTCATTTTCCTCTTATTTTCGTTTGAGAATATAGGAATCCTAGAATATATGTTATTCCTCTCATGACTACCAANTCCTAGAATATATGTTATTCCTCTCATGACTACCAATCGAAGCCAAAAATACAAAATCTCTGAAAAGATCGAGTGGTACCAAACACAAACAACCATAATGGTTAGGCCGACTTGAGAATGGTCTTGTGGTTATAGTATATAATGAAAATTCTGATATTCCTTCAATTTTATAATAGAAAGTATTTTAGTAAAAAATAAATATATAATAATAATTATTTTTTAATTTTGAAAAATCATTTAATATTTAATATTATTAACTCGATAAATCCTAAAAATACGATAAAATACTAATGGCAACAAAATAACAAGTATATAAGTTTTTATATAAAAATATGTAAACATTTTATAGTAAAAAAAAAACAAAATGAGATGTGTTTCTGATCAAGTCTATATGTGCTACATTTCCCACTGAGTTTAATTATAGAGAGTCACGTAATCTCCACAAGATATTGTTTGGAGTTTTAGGAGACAAAAAATTAATGTTAAGGATTAAATTTTGCTGAGCTATATGTTAAAAAAACATACAAAAAAAAATCTTAAACATTGTATATAGTAAGAGAGAGTATATAAATATACCTTATGACCAACGACAAACCATTATGAGGATAGAAATGGAGAGAGTTGGGAAAATATTAGCTAAAATACGTTTCCAACTTGTTAAATCTCGTTCGCTATTTTTCCGCTACGTAATCTACTTCTTGTTCTTCTCTATTGTAGGGTTTTTGGCACTTAAGATCTCAAAACCAAAAACCACTTCAAGTGCTCATGACTTGGACCTCTTTTTCACTTCTGTGTCCGCCATTACCGTCTCTTCCATGTCCACTGTCGACATGGAAGTCTTCTCAAACACCCACCTTATAATCATCACTATCCTCATGTTCATTGGTGGTGAGATCTTCACTTCTTTCCTCAACCTTTACTTGTCCCATAAGAAGTTTCGACATCGTATGGGCTCTTTTAACTTGGACCGTCCGACAAAGGATGCTCAAAGTGACCTTGAAAGAGCGTCTAAGTGTTTGTACTCGGTTGTTCTTATTTACAATCTTGTAACAAACCTAGTTGGTTCTGTGTTGGTACTTATGTACATAAACTTTGTTAAAACGGCAAGAGATGTTCTTAAGTCTAAAGAGATCTCACCTCTCACATTCTCCATCTTCACAACTGTCTCAACATTCACCAATTGTGGATTTGTTCCCACAAATGAGAACATGATCATCTTTCGTAAGAATACAGGTCTCCTTTGGCTCTTAATCCCTCAAGTATTGATGGGAAACACTTTGTTCCCTTGCTTCTTGGTATTGCTCGTATCAGGACTTTATAAGATCACAAAGAGAGAAGAGTTTGTTTACATTCTTAAGAACCATAAAAACATGGATTATTCTCATCTACTCTCTGTTCGTCTTTGTGGTCTTCTTGGATTGACGGTTTTAGGGTTTGTAACGATACAACTTCTTCTTTTCTGCACATTTGAATGGAGCTCTGAGTCTCTTAGAGGGATGAATTGGTATGAGAAGTTGGTTGGATCGTTGTTTCAAGTGGTTAACTCAAGACATACCGGAGAAACTATTGTTGATCTCTCTACACTTTCATCACCAATATTAATACTCTTCATCCTCATGATGTGAGTTCCTTCAATACTCTCTTTTCTCATAGCTCATTACAAGAATACTTGGTTTCCTTTTTTGTTAGAAAATGTTAACGAATTACCAATGGATTTGAGTTTCTCAAAATTTAAAATTAATAGATATTATATGTTAAATAATGTGTTAGAAAGAGGTTTCTCCGTTTCTTAGCCTTAAATATCTTAAATATGTTGCTTCTTCTTCTTTTTTTTTTCTTTTTTTTTATAATCTTTGGAAATTAGTGTTGATTTTGTATCTTCTAGTCATAAAAGTAACAATTTTGAAAACTAATATACTTTTGTGGTCATTGGTCAATATCTCTACAAAAATTATAACACTTTTTTTTGTTGTCAGTCTATTAGCCAAATTTCTACATAATATAGGTAGTAGTATTTAATTCTTAGATGTGCAAGTATGTTTGACTTTAATAAACTTATCACCTGATACTAGACCAAATGTCATTTGCTAACGCTTTAAAACATGAAAAAAGGTTTGTGACAAAGATTACTTTACTGAAAATATTATCCATTATCAAGTTACTTTTAAAGTATTTTGAGACCCAAGTATTTTCAAAATACTTTTTTCTTAATATATTACTTTACTGAAACTATTCTCCAGTACTAAGTTGTTTTAAAAGCATTTCCAAAAGTATTATGAATATAAACATTATATATATACATACATATAACTACTAAAAACAAGTGAGAGAACCGATACGGGTATCGAGTAGTAGAGTAAAGAGGGATAATATAAGTACCATAGTTCGAACCTCAGTCACAATATTGTGCAATTTTCAAGAAATTTTATCTGATTCCTCTAACCTTTGGATGTAACTGAAGTTAGGAAACCTCAGGTAGTACTTTACCCGAATCCAGATCACTGGTTTATTTTAAAAGAAAAAAAAAAAACGTGTAAGAAAATTTTGTAATTCATATATGATATTTACAGTTTATCAAAAAAAAAAAAAGTTTTGTAGGCAATATTTGATGAAGTGACTTTATATGTTCATGGTTTAAGATCCAGGTAATAATTAAAATTATAGTGGAGAATGTCCCAGTCTTCAGTTCAACGATATCAACAAAATTATTTGTTTTGTTTTTTATACATATATAATTCTAAGGATTAATTAATAAGTAAATATAATTGCATTGACTAGGTATCTTCCTCCTTACACATTGTTTACGCCGTTGACCGAAACAAAGATGATGAATAAAGAGGAAGACAAAAATGAAAACAAAGAAAAGAAGAATTGGCTCTTCCTTTCACAACTCTCCTTTTTGGTAATTTCTATCTTTCTCATTTCAATCACCGAAATGCAAAGACTACGAAGAGATCCACTCAACTTCAATGTGCTTAATATTACTCTCGAAGTTATCAGGTATTCTCTATATAATATATTGCATCCATATAGATCATGAATCATTTTCTAAGGATTTATATATATAAAGTAAAGAAGACGTCAAATTTCTTTCGAATTAACATTAATTCACACACACACATATATATATATATATATAACACCTACTGCTTCTAATTGATAAATTTTCTATAATTAATTTTTTATCATAAAGGCATAATTATTTTGTACTAACCAATTTTTTATATTTACCCTAAAGTAATTCAATAAAATTTTACAATTATTTATTAATTAATAAGAAAATGCATAGAAAAGCTGAAAAATCTGTTTTTATAAAACATAAGAACTCCTTTTGTTTCACTATATAGGATGGTTTTTTTTTTCGGTTGAATTTTCAGCAAAACTATATAGGATAGTTAAGAAATTATTTTTGTTAGTGACAAAAAACAAATGTTTTTGTAACCAGTAATATTCTGAATCTTTTTTTCGTTGTGATATTGGTCTACTTATACTAAATTTAAAAGTTTAAATTCTTTCTTTTTTTTAAATTTTTAAATTTTGTAATAAACATAAATGTCACTAGAATATTATATAGTATGAAACAAAATGATTTTTTTTTAAACCAAAATGAATTCTTTACAGAAATGAGAAAAATTCCACTAATGCAGTGGGTGTAGAGAATTGTTTTTACTAGTAAAACATTCCAGTTTATTAATTCCATGAATTTCTAATAAAAACGAAATTTTTGTGACGGCAGTGCATACGGTAACGTTGGTTTCACGACGGGGTACAGCTGCAAACGGCGTTTGGACGTCAGTAACGGTGGCTGCGTAGATGCGAGCTATGGCTTTGTCGGACGATGGAGTCCAATGGGAAAATTAATACTAATTATAGTAATGTTTTATGGTAGGTTTAAGCAGTTTACAACCAAATTTGGTCGACCATGGATACTTTATCCTTCCGATCTATAACATATCATATATAAATGTAATAATTACGCTTATCTTTTATTATGTTTGATGTAGTTTACACCTATCGTTAATATTAGAACCAACTGATTATAACAGTGTGTGACAATATAATATGATCTTGTCTTAAGATTTGTTGTAATCCAAATAATAACCAGTCAGTAATATATTTCTTCCCTCTCACAAAGAATTTGACTGTCATTCTAACAAAAAAAAAATGGTTTTCAAAGAATGTCATTTTAGAATTTAAATGTAATTAACTTTGTACAAAAAAATTTCTTTTCTAACCTCCAATAAAATTACGGAAAGAAATCTAAAAGTCACTAGCTGTAATTACATAAATAATAAAAAATAAAAATGTAATTTGTAATGTTTTTATATTATATTTTTCTTAATTATAACATTTGTAGTTAATTTGATGATTAATTTTTTTTTTAATCTGTAATCAAGAATCCTTCAATGTATGAATGAGTTGTAAAGAACAGTCAAAAATGTTGTACATATTTTCAACGGATATCTATTCATCTATTCACGAAAATCTAGTGTAGACAGCAAAATTTTATCTTTAATCTGTTAAGACAACCTATTTCATGAAGTTCTAGTTTGCCATAAAAAAAAAGGAAGTTTTATAGTATGAGCCCGAAGAGAGAACTATATATAGTCAATTATAGGTTAATATATCAATAGATTTCTCAAATATGAACATTGTTATCAGCTAAACATCCATACATTACATTAATAATAGAAGGCTCTAAACTAAGTTTAGTTGATCTATTTCAGTTGAGCATTCACTTTAGTTACTTTTTTGTCAAGGTTCAAATTCTTACAATTTGATACATGTGAATATTAACCTAATTTTCATGCATGTTTTGTATCAGTTACATCATTAGGAGTTTAGGACACATGCATTCACATCTTAGTATAAATGTATAATATTTTGCATAAGCTTAATTTTAAATATTAAGATTTTTCCTGTTATATAAACAATATTGAAGGCTCTATTACCATGTTGCAAGGTACTTTGGTACCATATATTCTCATATTCTGTACAATAAATAAAGAATAAACTCTCATATTCATTATCATAAATACATTCTACAGATTCTGATGCTATTTTTGGAGATATGTTCTCGATTATCACAAATGAAAATAATATTCTGTTGACAAAAAGCAATTTGAAAATGATAGGTACGTAAATACACTCTTTTTTTTTTAATGTTTTGCAAGAAATTCTCATGTTCTGATGGCATAACTACACAATTATTTCAAAGATTATACCCACTATTGACAAAGATATGATTCTACAAGTAAAAAATTTCACGATTATCACAATTGAAAATAATATTCTGATGACAAAAAGCAATTTGAAGATTATAGGTACGCAACTACACTCTTTTTCTAATGTTTTCCAAGAAATTCTCATGTTCTGATGGCATAACTACACAATTATTTCAAAGAGTATTCCCACTATTGACAAAGATTTTATTCTTAAAGTAAAAAATTTCTTCTTTTTTTTTTCTTTTCAAAAATATCTTACACATTAGTTATATATATATATGTGTAAGTTTGCTATCATTTAAAGTAAACTTTTATCAGCTGAGTTTTTTTTTTATAATTTTAGGATGATCTAGCTAATAATTTTGATATCAAAAGTTTAATCCCTTCGCATTACAGGTGGTAGATATAAAAAAGATTTTAAAGAATGTTTTTTTAGGTTTTATATGGATTAGAGGTTGTCGATTCCATTGTTGACCTAAAAAATTATTTTATTTGTGTGACACCATTAATAATATTTAAACCTTTATAAGTTACACTTTAAAAGATTCAGATTTATTGAGGCTCATAAATGTTGGTATCTAGTTGTAAACAAACTCTTAGCATCTAGTTACAAGAACAATTCTTTCATTTTTTTTAAAAAAAAGAAAAAACAGAACAATTCTATTCAAAGTGAAAATAAAGAAGTCTTTAAGGTCGGTCTATAGTAATTTCAGTATGGTAGTAAAGATCCTTAGACCTTGAATCAGGTTCCGATGCTAACAAGACAAAGAAGGAAAAATTTTTATCTGAGTATGACGGTTTATCAATTACTCAGTGAATAAGAAAATATCATTGTAGTATACCACAAAAAAAAATTGCATTTTCCTACAAATTTAATAGCAGTAAAATATCTGTCAGAATATTTATAAAGAATTACGATGGATTGTGATGAAAAATTAATCGTGTTAAATCCATCTGAATTCATACATAAATTTCTGAAAAAAATTCCATTAAAAAATCCATTGAAAATCCTGAAAGTTTGTGAAAATTAGTTTTAGGATTTTTCAATGGATTTCATTTTTCAATGACTTTGAAGTGACACATAAATTATGGTAAAACTTTTTCACTTTTTAATCTTTAAATCCTCAATTTTAAAAGATTTTGAGGTGCAAATGACATTTACTCTACTGACAGGCGGTAAGTCAATTAAAGCACACTTATACATTTAGAAATTAAGTCATACCGTCTACATTATGTAGGAATTTGACTAATGGGCCGGCCATATCCAATATTAAAAGAAAAAAAGATTTTGGGCACCCAAGCTTATGTTTAGAAGTATCGGCTTTACTTAATACCCTCTCACACCATTAGCCAGCCCATAGGAATTTATCTAAACAAGAATATGTAATAATATACATTTGTGAATGTTTTATGGCCAATCATATACAAGAGCCAAAAATCATAGTAAGAGCATCTCTTCTGAAAAGTTTTACTTGATCTCTAGTCGTAGTCTCAAACTTGCTTTTCCATCGACTTTATCGATTTTATTCATAAAAATATCTGATTTTATCTTTCTTCACTAAAATTAGATCTTATTAGAGAAAAATATGTTATATTTCTATATTTTTATATGGTGAGAAATATATAGAAATAAAGAAATATAACATATTTCTCTCTAATAGATCTCTAATTTGTTTTTGGTTTCTTATCAAGTCATTTAGTCTGCATTTGTGTTCACTGAATTTAGCATAAAATAATTTTCGGAAAACATCACGCCTGAGTTTATTCCAGTTTGTTGCTTCTTGTGAAAGTAAAAGGGAACATTACTAGATTGATCCAGAAACTAGAGATAATACATCAAAATAACACACTTATTTCAATATTTTGAAAACCCTAAACTACCTTTAAAATAATTTGCTAAAAAAACTGAATTACAAAACCGTCATCACGTTGACTAAAGTCAATTAGTAAGTACAAACTTAATAAATGAGTGACAGATCCATTACTAGAAAACAACTAAACTTTGACCATAATTATAATTATAAATTGATCAAAAAATAAATTTTTTGATTAATTTTTGACCAATATAAATTTTCAACCAACGATTTTTGACCGTTCAATTTTGATCAAAAATTAATCAAAACAACTGTTTGTTGACCAATTTATGATTATAATCATGTTCAAAGTTGAGTTATTTTCGAGTAGTGTATATATTATTGTCAAAAAGTGGTCAAAATATTTTGATAATATAACGATTGGTCAATATTTTGATTATTTAATGACCAAATATTTAATTAGTCAAAAATTGATAGATTTTTGGTCATAATTATGTTGACTAAAATTTTTGGTCACAATATAATAGGCTTTATTGTATTGAGATGTATTAACTTTCTACAAACTTATTTTAATAGTTATTAAATCCGTTCTACTTTATTATTATAAACTTATTTTAATAGTTACTACATATTTATTACGATAGTTACTACAAAAATTATGATAGTAAGTACAAATTTATTTTTAGTATAGCTACATAGTTGTTTACTATGTGACAACAAATTTATTTTTTACGTGGCTACATAGTTGTTTACTATGTGACCAGAAACTTATTTACTATGTAGCTACAAAGTTATTTTGATTATAAAGTTATGTACTGTGCCGCTACAAAATTGTTTACTATGTGGTTATTTGCTATGCGATACAAATTTATTTATTTATTTATGGCTTTTTCCAATTCTAGAAGACTGTTGAAACTACAAATTTTGGTGATAGAGACATTGCCGTTTAACGATCACCATCAGATGTAAGTAAAGAATTGTGAGAGTATTACCAAGGTTTCGGAGATCGTGATCTTATTGTCACGAAAACTTTATCCGTTTAATTTAGAGTACTTTGTGCCTTTTTATTGTTATACAATCAGA
The DNA here is from genome assembly GCA_900406405.1 of Lepidium africanum. Taxonomy (NCBI): domain Eukaryota; kingdom Viridiplantae; phylum Streptophyta; class Magnoliopsida; order Brassicales; family Brassicaceae; genus Lepidium; species Lepidium africanum. Next base: position 51,497 of record OVAX01000869.1, on the reverse strand, counting down.
CACCAGACTTCAAGAATATTGAGTTAAATTGATTTGTTATTCCGATTGATCCTTGATATCGATGTAAATTTAATATAGACTTGATCGACTTGAACTTGATTTGCAGGTTATAGATGATGATTGAATCAATTTGTGATATATGAACACAATAATAAGATACAAAGAACACAAAAATTTTGTTAACCTAGTTCACCAAATTGATGAGATTATGCTTACATATGGGGCCGGAAAAACCAGCAATCTACTATTCAAAAGAGTTTAGCTCAAACTCAAGCTTGGATGTACAACAATGGTGAAGAGAGAAAGCTGAGATTCCAAAACCAGAAATCTCAGATGAATGACAGGATGATACAAAGTTTGTTATGGAGAAGAATATTTATATATGATCTTCAAACCGGATCCAATAACCGGAATTGGTTCTTTGTGAGCAGAACCAATACCACTTGATTTCTTCTTCTCTGATTTCGGTTCATTAACCTGTAAACCAACAAATTTATTAATCAATGTAATTGCTTCTGGATTGCATTCAATAAGCGAGTGAAACTGAATCATACTAAATCAAATTTCAAAAATCTCCACCTTGATTTAATTTCACTCTTGAACGTTGTAGATTACAACATCAGACTTTGTCACCGACGAAAAGGTTGCAGAGCAGCTCACCTGAGAAGCTTTAAAAAGTCTAGAGCTTCTTCGAACTTGTGCATTGGAATGCTTTTGGTTAGCATATCAGCTGGATTTTTCGAGGTGATTTTTTGAACTTCAACTTCTCCTTCTTCAAAGATTTCTCGGATGAAGTTGTACTTTACTGCTATGTGTTTAGTTATTTCATGGAAGGTGTTGTTCTTTGATAGGCAAATTGTTGATTGTGAATCACACCATATCATTGTTTTGCTAGGATTGAGTCCCATTTATGATAACAATCTTTTAATCCAAATAGCTTCCTTGATTGCCTCTGTTAAAGCTATAAACTCTGCTTTTGTTGTAGATAGAGCCACTGTATGCTGCATATTTGACTTCCAACTTACAGTATTGCCTCCAACTATGAACACATATCCGCTGGTTAATTTTCTTTTGTCTAATCACCAGTATAGTCTGAATCACAAAAGCTATGAACATCAAAATATTTGCCTTTTGTGTAGACTAGATTAAGATCTATTGAACCCTTTAGATATCCTAGTAACCACTTCACTACTGCTTCCCAGTGAATTTCTCATGGTTTAGTCATGAACCTACTGACTAAGCCAATAGCATGAGCAACATCTTGTCTGGTACAGACCATAGAGTACATTATACTACATATTGTGCTTGCATTAGGAGTTAAATCAGTGTCAATAAATTCACTATCATCCTTTACTTAGATAGCTTGAAATGAGCACTAATAGGAGTACTCACAACCTTATAATCACACATTCTGAACCTCTAAATCACCTTCTTTAGATTATCTGACTGTGATAACCTCAAAGTTCTTTCAGAAGAATACCTTTTTATATCAATTCCCAAGATTCTACTTGCAGAACCCATATCTTTCATTTTGAATTCATCACTGAGAACTTTCTTCGTCTATGTGGTCTTGGCTTTGTCCTTTGCTACCAATAGTATGTCATCTACATATAGTAGCAAGTAGATATATTCATCTGGATTTACTTCTTTAACATACACACAAGAGTCTCTGTCACTTCTACAGAATCCTTGATATAACATGAAAGAGTTGAATCATTTATTCTATAGTCTAGGTGCTTGTTTTAATCCATAAAAAGACTTCTTGAGAAGACAAACCTGATCTTTTCCCCGATTCTCTTCAAAACCCCTTTGATTGTTCCATATATAAGTCTTGATCAAGCTCACCATGTAAAAAATGCTTACATCCATTTGTTCAAGCTCCAAATCATCTTTAACCTCTACTACCATTAGAATTCTTATTGAGATATGCTTTACAACTGGTGCAAACACCTCTTCGTGATGAATTTCTTGTTTCTGTGTAAAACTCCTTGCAATCAATATAGCTTTGTACCTCTCATCTTATATTCCTGGTATACCTGGTTCCTTTTAAAAATTCCATTTGCAGCTGATTATCTTTACATCTTTTGGTCTGTCCAGAACTACCCATGTCTTGTTTTTCCATAGAGAATTCATCTCATCTGACATTCCATTGTTCCATTTATCTTAATTCTTATCCAACTTAGCATCATGACAACATTTAGGCTCCTGAATATCTAGCTCTTCTGCAGGTGTTAATGCAAAAGCAATATTGGTGTAATCCGACATCTTTGGAGGTTCTTTTGCAACTTTCCTTAGTTTATCTCGAGCGAATTGGTAATCTGATAAACGTGTAGGCTCTGTAGGTGTAGAAACAACCTCTGTATTTACTCTTCTGAGACTACTTCTTACTTGATTATAATCCATTACACATGATGACCTTACTGGAGTTAATAACTCTGCATCTGTTTCTAGATAATCTTTCTGTATCGCTCTATAAAACTCCACCTTCATTCAAAGCCCTTGAACATTGACCTTATCTTTTATCAAATCTGAAACTGTCACTAAAACCCAACTGTCTTTTACTGACTGTAGATTATCTTGACCCTTCTGATCTGACAAATCCTTGAACATAACATTTTCTTCATATATCACATTCCTACTAATAACCCACTTTTGTTCATCCAATAACTAGACTTTGTATCATTTGGTACCTTGAGGATAGCCAATGAATATTCCCTTTAGTTCTCTGGGTTTAGTTATTCCTGATTTTGATAAACACAAGCCATATAACCAAACTTTCTTAAGTGTTTGTAGCCTGAACCAATAACTTTCAATTTCCATTTTTTTGTGTTATAATTCCACATAACTAATGTATTTTCTGTTTATAAAATTTATTAATTACAGGAATACAAATAGTAATGTTATTGGGTGGTGACCAATGAATCATTCAATTTTCAGTGTGCTAATATTGGAAAAAAATGTGTTAATACAAATACTGGAAACGTTGAATTTTTCTCAGTTGGATGTTTATATGCCTCAGTTAATGGCTCAAATATCTAAAGTTCGGTTTCATTTCATTGCAAATATATGTTAAAAGGTATTTATAGGTAGGTTTATACTATGGATCAGGTTTTATCCCTCTAGATAACAAAAAAATAAAGATAAAATAGTTGATCATTAATGATTTTGTTAATTGATATAAAGTATTCAGAATATCAAACTTTCTGAAACAATATTCAGATTAAAATTCTGCTTTCCGTATTTAAATAATAATGCAAAATGGAATAGTATATAGTGAAACTCACACTATATGTTAATATAGTGTTAGTAATCGTTGTAGACAAAAAAAGAAAAAAGGGATCAATGTTCATAAATAGTATAATGAAATAAAAATAAGAAAATGTAAAGCTATGTAGTTAATTAAACCTAATAAATTGAAATGCGCCAACATTGTCAAACGTGGAGGAAAAAGAAAGGTTTGGGATTTGAGTGCTCTAAAACTACTTGATTAAGGTTGAAGCAACATTTCCCATTACCTAATCATTACCACCAGTTACTAAATTCTACTTTCTCATTTGGAAAATTTGACCGACGCTTTGTAGTTTGTGTTTTCTAAAAGCGTAATAATTACAAAACAATTTTCTTTCATATATTTGCTGCAAAAAGTATAACAAATTTAGTGGTAACTTTAATGATGATCGACCCCGCCTTTGAATCAAACATCTTTAAGGAAATACTCTATTAACATAAAAAACGTGTATATTTTTTTTAATATATTTTGTGGGTTCGAATTCGAATAGAATAATACTCTCTCTTCTTTATTAATTGATGGTTTAGAAAAAAAAATTTATTTTTTTAGTTGATGTTTTAATATATCTATACAAAATTTATTGTATTTTTGATATTTTTGACTCTTTAAATTCTACAAATTGATTTGTGATTTGTTAAACAGTTTTGAAATTTGTGATCAACTATATTTTGTTTAGAAAAAATAAAACAATTAATAATTTTTTAATATGTGTGAAAAACCTAAAACATCATCTATAAAAAAACAGAGGGAGTACTTCCGTTGAAAACCAACTATATCCGGAATGAGGAAAGATCAAAATGAAAACTTCTGAGATGCCATATATAATTGTTATTTGAAGAAGATTCAAATTTAAGTAATATAGTATTATTTTATGAATTATAGGTTCCAAAATAAAACCAATTGGTAATAAGTGGACTTATCCTTAGATCATATATTAGATTAGAATAATTTCAACTTTCAATACGATAACAATCACATTCTAACATGCTTTCTCAAAATGTAGATGATAATTGTTCCAAATATAGCATTTCGAATACCACAACATACACACTATAATGCATGCTTTGTTGGACCTAATCTTACACTCGAATACGATGATAAATTATGATCTTCAAAGCTCGGGGAATGAAAGAGAAAGAGATAGATCGAAACAGCTGGAGAGAACGGGAAATATCACTAAGGATACCGTAAATCTCATATATGGATTCATTCATGTTAATGGCTTTAATCAAAATGAGGGAGTCCGATTGGAACTCGATTTCTTCATGTCCGATTGCAATTGCTTGGAACAGAGCTTCTCTAAGTGCTAGAGCTTCGGCCATGAAAGGAGATGTGACATGTTCTATTACTTGTGAATATGAGGAGACGTTTCGCCGTTACGTAGGAAGTACCAGCCAAGGCCATCTTTCTTCGAGCCCTTGCACCACGCTGCGTCTGATTGGCAGGTAAATTGGCTTCCTTTTGGTCCGAATCGTGGCTGTATCGGCGCTGGAGCTTTAGCTTGAGACAAGTATTGAGCCTCCTCCCATTCTCTAGCTTCCTTGATCGATTTTGATAACACTTCTTCACAACTAAAGTTCTTTTCCTTAAATATAAAATGATTCCTCGATTTCCAGGTATTCCACAAGATCCAGGTAGAGAAGGGAGTTTTTCTGGTACACATCGGCGGAAGAGATGTCAACTTACTGATTTGGCTCTAGATGGTTTGGATCGGTATATGAGGTTCGATTCTGGGTCGGGTGGCTAACGGGATCTTATCCCAGAGTTGTTTAACTTGATCATAACTGAAGAAAATGTGATGTTGAGATTCTAGAGTCCCACATCTCCTGTAGTTTGCATTTGTTTCCATAGATCTTTCTAAGAACTTTTCACCTGTAGGTAAGGAGTTAGAAAGCAATTTCCACAAAAACAACTTGATCTTTGAAGGTAAGAATTGTGACTAGACAAGCTCAATCCAGTTTACTCGAATTCCTCTATTCTCCTGGCTGGAGCATTAATCGTGATTTAGAGCAACAAAGTAACCTGACTTGATGGTATATTTTCCACTTTTGTGGCTCAGCCATATCCGCTTATCTCTTGCTCCTTGGTGGCTCAGTTTTATGCTTAGGATTTGGTCTTCGTATGCTGGTAAGGTTTCCTTAATCTTATTCTCATTCCAAGAATGTGAGTCTTGGTGAACTAATTCTGCAACTGTCCAATTCAGGGATGTTGTTGGGGCTGGTCCCATTGGCCTTATTTTTTCCTGCGTTGATAACCACTCGTCAGTCCATAGCTTCACGTCCTTACCATCACCAATAATCCAGCCCAGCTGTTGTTTCACCAAATCACGTCCACTAAAATACTACGCCACCCATGAGAGATAAGTCATGTAGGTTGATAAGAGAGGAAATCATCTTCCTTGCAGTATTTTGCAACAAAAATCTGAGCTAGCAGTGAGTTTGGATTTTCAATTAATCTTCATCCTAGTTTTCCAAGCATTGCTTCATTGAACTTTTTAATATTTCTGAAACTGAGTCCTCCCTCCTTCTTATGTTTGGATAGATTATTCAAGGAGGTTCAAGCCATTTTTCATTTTGCATCTGTTGAATCCCACCAGAATCGCGTTAAATCTGATTGAATACGCTGGCATAGGGAAGCTGGAAGTTGGAAACACGACATTGCGTATGTCAGAATTGATGTGAGAACACTTTGGAGTAATACTTGCTTTCCAACTTGTGATAGATGTTTAGTAGAACAGGTAACTCTTCTTTGTTTGATCTTGTCAATTATCAAGTTGAAGATATCATGCTTTCTTCTGCCAAAGGATTCAGGAAGGCCTAAATACTTACCAACCCCTCCTTTGTTTGTTATTCTCAGTTTTGCTTTAATGCTTGCTTTGGCAGATTAGGGAGTTCTCCTAGAGAAGGTTACAACTGAATTTGCCTTGTTTATCAATTCTCCTGATGCTCGTTCATATTTAACTAGGATGTCCATCAGTGTTGATATACTTCTTTTGTTGCCTTTGCAGAAGAACATCGTGTCATTGGCGAATAGAAGATGATTTACGCTTGGACCATTTATGGATATTCTTATGCTTTTGAGATTTTCAGCAATTTGTGCTTTCCTGCATAGGTGTGACAGGACTTCCCCACAAATTATGAAAAGATATGGAGATAATGGATCTCCTTGGTGGATGCCCCGTTGTGGTAGCACTCTTCCCCTCAGAGCTCTATTTATCAGAAATGCGTAAGACACCGCATAATCCACCTTATCCATTTTTCACTAAAACCGAGTCTTCTCATGACTGATTCTATAAATTTCCACTCTAGTCGATCGTAGGCCTTACTCATATCTGTCTTTATAGCAACTGAGCAGTGTTCTTTTGCCATTGATGTCTTTAGGTAATGTAGTATCTCATGTGTGATAAGTACATTATCAGTGATTGCTATGTTTGGTACAAACGCAGATTGGTTTTCGGCAACGATCTTTGGTAAGACTCTTCTTAATCTTTTGGTTAGTAGCTTTGCAATATCTTGTAGATTATGTTGCAAAGAGCTATTGGACGATATTCTGAAACCTTTCTTGGTCCAACCACTTTGGGTATGAGTCTCACAAAAGTCTCATTTATTTTCTTAGGGAGCACACTAGACAAGAAGAACTCTTTAATCTCGTTTAAGACTGTTGTTCCTACTGTGGTCCAGTTTGACTGGAAGAATGAGGCTGAGAAACCATCCAGACGGTGCCTTGTCTGGATGGATCTTAAAGAGTGCTTGTTTTATTTCATCGAGTGAAGGAGGTAAGGTTAGTTCTTCGTTATATGCGGTTATTATCTTTGTATCTAGGGCATCTTTCACTATATCTTCACAATTGTTGTCTTGTGCTGTGAATAGTTCTTGAAAGTAGGAGGCTATTACCTTAGTAATCTGATCATCCTTAAAAACAACAGCTCCATTTTTATCTTCTAATACAGAGAATCTATTCAGACTGGTGCGAGTTCTTGTTTTAGTGTAGAAATATGAGGTTTTATTTTCTCCGAAAGACAACCAGTGAACACGACTTCTTTGTTTCCAGAATGCCTCCTCCTCTTCGTAAGCCACTGTGAGTTTTTGGTTGATGTCTTGAATGTGTAAGAGGTTATTTATTTGGCTGGACATGACTTCCTCGAGCTCCCTTTTGAGGGTGTCAATCACAATTCTATTGTTTCGACTCTTTTCTTTTGACCACTGTAAAATAGCTGCACAGGTTCTGTCCAACGTCTTAATGACTGAAGCTACTGGATCACATTTACAATTCTTTTTACTTCCTCGTTATCCTTTAACCTTCTATCATATCTGAATGTGTTTCTCCTTGGTTTTTGTTCAGGATTAATGAGGGTGATCATTGGTTTGTGGTCTGATGCCTCAAACCACATGTATTGGCTGAAACTAGAAGGGAAAAGCTTCATCCATTCTGTATTGGTAACCGCTCTATCAAGCCCACATCTCAATACTTGCCCTTGCCTATGCCTCTCCAGGACAGAGGGTTTCCTGTATGTTTAAGGTCAAATAAGTCATATTCAGCTAGGAAAGACCAAAAGTTAGAGAAAGAGACCTCTGATCTTTCCACTCCTTCTAGTTTTTCATCACTTTCTGTGATGTCATTAAAGTCTCCCATGGCCAGCCATTGAGAGTTTAGTATCAGCGCTCTTTCTTTTAGGTGATCCCATTGGCACCTTCTTTCCTTTTTTTTTTTTTTTCTTTTTTTCAGATTTTCCATATATGAAGGACACGAAAAATCTGTTATCTTCATGGCTTACTTGTGCTCCTATATGATGCATGTCAGTGTTTACCACTTGGAGTTTCACATTTTGATTCCATAATAGAAGGAGGCATCCTCCGCCGTGTCCTTGCGGTGAGACTAGTTTCTGGTTTTCAAATCCAAGATCTTTTATTTGTTTCAGCACGAAATCATCTTTTTGTTTTTGGTCTCCATGAGAAAAATTATGTCTGGGGAAGTGCGTTTAATAACTTCTTTTAGACGTCGAACTGTCAAGAGATTTCCTAACCCTTGACAGTTCCAGCTCATAATCGTTAAGGAACAGGAGAAAGTGGATTTTGAAAATCCATTTTCCTTTTTTGCATAGCCGGGATTATGTTGATTGGAGGTTGCCTTGTGGCCTCTTTAGCTAGCTTCTTACTTAGGTTCCTTTTTGATCTTTGACTGTTCTTTGCCGGATTTGTACTAATAGGGGATCCTTGTTCAGATGGTCCAGAGTAAAGCCTTCTGCGAGGTGATGCGTTTGCATTTATTATTCTTTTCTTCCTAGAAGGTGAACCATCTGTAAATTTTGAGATATTGTTTTTCCTTTGTCTAGCTGGTCTACAAGGTTTCCTACAAGGGAGAATCGCAGTAAGGTTTGGACTTGTAGGTGAACACTCTGTCACCACTAGACCCAATCTTAAGGTTGCTGGTAGTCTGCCCTCAGAGATAGGAGAGGATGCTTTTTCACGATTTACCTCTAGTTCCTTTCTTTTCATTGCGTTTGCCACTATTTTAACTAAAGAGGTCTCAATGTCTCCTGCCTCCTCAGTGAGTCTGACCCTTTCTTTTCAAGCTGCCACTTCCACATGGTCCGCCACTGAGGAGTAGTGATCAAGAAAAGTTCTTACATCCTTGAGAGCCATTTGGACAGCTGCTTCTAGTGTTTTACTCAGGGTCTCAATCTATCCTGAGACATGTTCCTTGAAAGGCCTTGGGCGAGATTGGGAGGTCACTTCCTGGGTGTTAATCTTAGCATGTACATTCCCAATAGGTCTTGCAACCTCCCTCCAAACTCTAGTGTTGGCTGTAGACTGACTTGCATTTTTATCTTTATGATTGTTTAACTAGCTGGGGGTTTGTGTCACAGGCTGATGGTCCCTCCTAGACATGGATTCTCTTGAAACATAATGTCTCAGAGTGCTTTCTGGTCTTCTATATGGGTGGTAAGCTTCAGTGTGGGTGCGTGATTGGCTTACCGAGTGTCCTCTGGTTCTAGTAGTTTCTCTAGATTTCCTTGTATTGTCAATAGGGGGGACACGGTTGATCGTTTGGTGTGGTTTTTGATTCTCTCCTCTCGAAGATGAACTAGCGAGGATACTTGAGGTCTCCTTATGCTCAGTGCTTGGCATACTCTTATTTGTAAGTGGGCATTCTTTGACCTTATGAGAGAGATGATAACATAGGGTACAATGCTATTCCAATCTGTCATAGGTGAGAGTTACTGTGCATTCCTCTCCATTCTCAAACTCTACAATTGTTGAGGTGATCAGGGGCTTGAGGCATTTACTGTTACTCTGACTCTTACTGTTGTATCAGAAATATCGCAGTTCAAGTATGTTCCTATACTGTTGGCTATGCTCTGGAGCATTACAGAGGACCATAAATGAACTGGGATTTCTTGGACCGTGATCCAGAAGGTAATTGGTGAGGGAAATGATTGATCTGTTGTTTCTTCCCACCTCTGAAGTAAAACCATCCATTTCGCGAAGTGATATGGTTGATTTCTGAATACAAGATTAAGATCTTCTTCATTTGCAAAGTGGAATTGGAACTTCCCTTGGACAAGGTCTGCTCCTGTTGCTTTTATGGATGTTCTCCAATGTTCCGCCATGAAGGGTATTAGGGATCTGATCCTCTGGTGGTGTTGATTTGTGACTTTTCTTAGGAGAGTAAGTTTATGTTTTTGGATAAGTTCGGCATTATCAAATCTTAGGACTATGATTCTGGTGCTAGGCTGAGAGGAGGCAGTAGATATGGCTTTTCCTTTCTCTTCCCATGGAATTTTGTTCGTCATGCTTATAAGCTTGCTCGAGTCCTGATACAGAGGCAGATTATCTTCACTTAAAAGTGAGAATAGTATTATACTTCTTTCTTTGTCAGAAAGAGATAGTGGCCTTCTTCAGTCAAGAAGAAAAGTTAATGCAACTTATATGCTACTTCTGTAGAGAAGGGAGAAGACCTCAGCTGTTAGGTGACAACAACAACGAAGAGTAAGCGCATTAAAGACAAATCTATATAGAGTAAATACTCTAGTTTCAGATTTGAGCATTTCTTCACTTTGAAGTGAGAGATGAGCATGTTACTTCCAGCAAGATTTACTAGAGAAGGTAAGTAGTAAGATACAGATCCAGGATGGTGGGTTTCCAATCTATCTTTCTACGGTGGTCAAAGTGGAAAACTAGCTCGGTAAACCGGAGGTGGTTTTCTGGTTTATTATAAGTGGATAATAAACCATTTTGGTAGACGCCAAAGCCTCACTTTTTGAAAAAAGTTAACTATAAAAGTCAAAAATCAGACATTATAATACTCTCTCGGTAACTGTGTCTGAGAGGATTTTTCACTAACACAAGTTATTTTTGTTTTCTATTATGCTTGAGATAGATTTTGTTACAGATATTTATTTAAAAATCTAAATTAATAAAGATTTAATGTAAAAACATTTAAAAAGCTAAAATAAAGAAAAAATCGGTTACAAATTTGGTTATTGATTTGGTTCCGGTTCTGGTTTGGATTCGATTTTCCGGGTATATAGATTTAGGATACCTTTTTGGTATTCTATCGAGTTCGGTTCATCTAATTCGGTATTTCTTTATTTTGATTTAAGACTTATCCAAATATTTTTATTGTTTGGATAGAGTTTGTCCGGTATACATCGAGTTCGGGTTCAAGTATATATATATATATATATATATTCAAAATTAAAAGAGATTTTATAGAAAAACTCTAAAAAAAGTTATTTTTGATTTGGTTCGGGTTCAGATTTAGATTTGGTTTTTCAAATACACAGATTTATGATCTATTAAGGTAATTTATCGTGTTCGTTTCGGGTCCGGTTTCTCTAATTCAAGTTAATTTCGGTTCGGATTTTAGATCTCTAAAATAACATTCAAATTATCAACATGGGTTTAGGAACTAAATAAACACAATTGAAAAAATAATCAAATCTCATATTATAGCGTGGTTATATATATGTAGTATCACATTTAAGTGGATCCAATCTTAGATATGAAATATATCACCATCTCAAAAAAAATTTTGCTTCTGTCTCATCATGGCACTAGGCGGGGATGTATAGTCCTTTCAGTACAGTAAACAGTTTAATGAAAATACACTTTGTTGTCATTTCAAGACACTTGGAAAGCAAATACTATATGTTAAGTTCAAAAAGAAGTCCGTAAGCACGTGACAGTCACAGACATCCCAAATATAACAATCATGTCACCTTTTTTCAAGTATAAAAAGATGATGCTTGTGAATTTTAATATTTTAACGTAATTTCATAATCTTATATAAATGCAAACTCATAGTTTTCGTCTCTCTGGATATCATGTGGTTTGCGAATCGCTGCCACAAATGAACAAACAAACTGTGGTCGTTGTTGCGCTAACAATTGACAAACAAAGAAGACCAAAATGACTAGATAATCGAATTCGAACTGTAAAATAGATAGAATTCAGTCTCGTGGGTGAGACTAGCTTTGGGTATAAAAACTAGAAACAAAATACCAAACAAAACTAATGTATTTGGTTTGGTTTCAATGTCTAGCAAAGAACCATTCAGTTCAAATATTGAGGAGTATGCATGCCACCATAAAGATCTAGAACTAATGGAGCAATGGCATGATGAAGTAATTCCAGCTCAGATTTTGTCAATGATCCTGACTCCTTACCAAAATGGTCGAACCGATGATCTTAGCAACCATCCTAACCGCAGGGTTCCTGATGTGTGTAAGCTTCGAAACTAGACCCTGAAAATCTCCATCTGCTAAAACGTGCGATAGTGCGTTGTTAACCTGACCATCCTTAGAAGGCATTCGTCCCTCAGCTTCTGCCCTGAAACCATACCACTTGCAAATGTCTCTGATAGTCATCGTGTAAAACGCTCCATTTTAAAAGAAAGCGAAGATAGCAGCATATACTAGAGCATGTGGATCAGCAACCATATGACATCATAGGATGCTAACAGCGACGGACTGGCTCTGGATACAATGGATATCTCTGGTACACAGAAGTACCTAAACGAAGCCTCTTGATCATAGCACCTACATCATCGAGAATCCTAAGCTTGTCAAGAGTAGTGGGGCAGACAAACATGGTAGGAAACAATCTTGTTCCTCAGAAACTGATCATAGAAAATCGCATAGAACGTTTGCCAACCTGCATATGTGTTCCTATCCTTATACGCAGGATCAGTTTTCAGAAAAGTAGGGTCTGATCGATTCCTGATGTTGGGTTGAAAAAGGGTTCCTTCCGGTCTAGGCCACGGTGGTAGAGTGCGGACGTCTGAATTGCCACCAGAAGACTGACGTCTTGATATAAGGTTAATTATACCAATTTAGCCTCTCGTGTGTATCGTATCGATGTAGCACTTATCGAATCCACTAAGACCAATGGTTACATTATTAATCTTTAACCAAACTTAAGCTAAGACAAAGCAAATAAAAGTGGGAACGAAACAAAGCAATAAACATTATGAAAATCAATAAATAAAAGCATCATGCACAGGGAATTCATCGGGAAAAGGAAATCAATTCAAGAGACTATTCAGGGCACACATTCAACTAATTCTTGGCTTAGACATAAAATTCTAGCAAACCCACTGTCGTGGTCCCTACTACTATGTCTATCAACCTAGTGCTCCTAACTGTCGTTGGTCCTAGGATGTAAACATACATTATCGAATTGGTCTAATATGTCCACAACTAGCCTTAACATCAACTGTTGTTGGTTAAGGACTAGTTGCTCATCTAAGCTAGTTCATGCATCTAACAAGCTTTTGGAGAGTTAAATAACCTAAGATCATAAACTAGGTGGCCAGTCTAACCTAAGCATTAAACTCAGCCTTAGATGGAGAACACATAACATCGAGCTCTATTTGTTCCTAATTCATTGAATCTTTAAATCCCTAGAAATCCCTAAAAGTGATTGGTAAACTACTCAAGCATAGCAGAAAGAACAAATAAAGAAGAAGAATAGATAAACATAATGGTAAACTGAATTAAATAGAAATAGGGTTCCGAAATCTTCTCCAATGGTGTTGTGGAGGATAGAGATCTTCTCCCTTAGAGGTTACAAGAGTAGCTGCTGAAAAATATGATAGGATAACCTAAAAGTTCTTAGAAACCTATTTAAATAGGCTAAAAATGCGTTTGGTATAAAATAAGGAAAATCTGGTTTTTTGTTCATAGTATCGATGATCAGTCGATCAAAGGGTTGATCGATCGATCAAGAGGTACAATGGTCGATCATAGTATTAGCAGGTCAATCATCATGTCGAGTGACAGTTTCTCAGGGTACTTGATCGATCGATCAAGGAGTTGATCGCTCGATCGCGTCTGTTCTCGGCTAGAATGACATAGCTTTGGTAAAATCATCATATTTTCCTATCCGCTTGTTCGATTGCCCTTAAACCACCTCCAAATAAAAGCTAACTCATGTGGTTATCTTGTGTCCAAGTTTTAGCTCGATCCAACGGTGGGAAGCCTTTCAAAGGAAGCAAAACTTCTGATGCTTCTGTAGGATTCTCCATCTCTATATGCTCGTTTTCACTCAAAACACCTCATCTTCTCCAAGTGTGACCTATGACCTGAAAAGACTCTAAAACAGACTAAAAGACTCTAAAACACATACTTTGACTCAATAAAAATATGGAAAACAAGGGTTAAAAACCGATAAAAACGTAGTATATCACCTCTTTCCTAGATTGAGGATCTCCTGACCTTTTGAGAAGGCCTCTTTTCACCAGTACGAACCATACTCCATTAGGGAACAAAAATGACGAACAATAGTAGCATTAGTTCGATAAAGTAGGTGTGAGAAATCAAAAATTCTATAATGGAATGAGATTGTGGAGAAATCAATTGTCTTCATTAATAATCAATACAAAGATAAACATCCAGCAATGCATTATCAATTCAACCTAATCTCAATTCCAAAATTTAACCTAAATTATTCTTCAACCTAAAAATCAAATTCTATTCAAAAATCAACAAAATTATGGGCTAGTGATGTCCGAAATCATCATATAACAATGATAGAACATAGATTTTGCACAATTAACCAACAATAATTCAAAATCCAAAACTTTCCAAAATTCCATCATATTCGCGAATCAAAATCGGAGATAGGGACTCATACCTTTGCAGATCGAGAATGAGAGATGGATTTTATGGAAGAGGAGGAAAATCCAAGTGGGTTAGTTTCAAGAATCTTTCAAAACCGTTAAGAAACGAGAAAGTTAAGAGAGATTGAAGTTTTTGTGAAAAATCTCCCAAAATCGCCCAAGAACAAAAAGTTTCTTAAAAGATCGATGTTTTGATCTTAAAACCATAGTGTTTTCTGTTTTAAAAGTGTTTTCTGGTTCAATTTAAGGAAATTGAACCGGTTATTGAAAACAGATGACTTACCTGGGTTGATGATCAATCGATCTTGACGGCGATCGATCGATCAACGGGTTTCCTCTTGTGACTCTCTTTTGATGATCGATCGATCACTCCTATGAAGGTCAATCATCTGATTGGGCATATGGTCTCTGATCTTCGATGTTCTATCGATCACGGAAGCGTAAGTCGATCGTGAGATCGGGTGTATAGCTCTATGAAGGTCTGATCGATCAATCTCACTCTCTGAGGTCGATCGTTCGATCGTGCGCTAACTTCCTGCTCCTTGATGATTGATCGATCCCAGCATAGATAAATCGATCTCAGTACTCTGATCACTTCCTCACCTAAAACCAAAAACAAACCAAAACGAAAAATAAATTTGAAATAGAAAAATGATGAAAACAAAAGTACCTAATAGTGGGTTGCCTCCCACTCAGCACTTGTTTAGATTCATTAGCTTGACTCACATGCCACTTAGATGGCAGATTGACTTTTGGGAGGAAAGTTCTCTTCCTTTGTCAGTTTTTCATCGGTGATGAACTCCCTCAATTGTTCATCCTTCCCATGGAATTTAGCTTATGTAGCATCCAACAATACTATAGTTCCATCAGGGCGTATCTCTTTTACAGAGAATGGTCCCGAAGTCTCAATCCCAAGCTTACCTGCAAAAACTTTAAGACAAAAGTTTCTTAACTTAAACTCAGAATTTTCTGCACACTTGTTGTTAAAGATACATGTGTCATCATGATCAACAAAGTCATCTGCAAGCTCACAACGAACAATGTACTCTTCCTCTGATTAATACTCGAGTTCATCATGTGCCAAGCATGTCAAAACTGAAGCTTTAGATTCTGAAAATGCTCCTTCTACCTTCGAAGTTGTGATCATACCACAAAGATTACTAGTAGAAGCTCTAATGGGATAAGAAACTTCTTTGTCAACGTTCTCTAGAATTACCCTCTTGTTAGGGAAATCGATCTTAACTCCTACAGTGCTTAGAAAAGGTCTTCCCAAAAGTATATGAACTGCTTCACCTCTTTTCATCTCTACCACAGTAAAATCTGTTGCAACTTTACAGATTCCAACAAGAAGAGTGAAATTAACTAACCTTCCTTGTTGCCACTTTTGAGGTAGTGTATCCAAAAGAAATGGAGGAGTTGTGTTCCTGTATCAATTCAATTCCCAACTTCTTCATAGTTTCCAATGAGATGACATTTACACTTGCTCCAGAATCGCAAAGTACATCACAGAAATTCAGTTTCCCGAGAGTACAAGGTATAATAAACTCTCCTTGATCTTCAAGCTTAATTAGCTCTTTTAAGTAAAGAATCAGTGCTTTGTATTTCCCATCCTTGCTCGCCTCCTGCTTCACACTGCATCCTTCGGTTTCAGACTTAACCACATTAGAAGATTCTTTGGGATTCTTCTCAACTATCCCTTGAAGAGTTCCCTGAGATCTTCTCATTGCTTCAGCATTTTGAGCTACCTGAGTATTCAACTTCTTCAAATGTACGGAGATTGACTCAAACTTGTTGTTGAGATCATTATACATACTGTCAACTTTGGTGTTGAGCTCTCTGGTGGTTTTCTACTGTTCGGTTGCAAGCTATTTGATTAAAGCCTTGATCTCATCATTCGATGTGCTTGAAGAGCTCGCAGGAGCTTGCTGCTGAAGCGGTGTTGTATGCTGAAAAGGCTTGAACGGTTTCTACCAATTTGTATTCCCAGAATTCTCCCCATAAGGTCTTTGGTTGTTCCACCTTTGACCTTGGTTTGGTTGCAGTCTTTGACTTGGTGTAGAACTGATCCAAAAAGGGTGCTCGAACCTCTTCCCACGTGGTAAGCAAACATAGAGGTAAAGATCTCAACCATCTAGAGGCTTTACCAGAAAATGAATGGTGAAAAAGCTTGCACTTAACATAATCCGCATGGCCACTGTTGAACTTGTAGTGTTGCACATGTCTTCGAAATTCTCGATGTGGTCCATTGGATTTTCGTCTGGAAGACTATTGAACACGCACGATTTGACCAATCCAATCAGCTGAGGCTTGATCTCATAGTCTTGCCTCAGAATCAGTGGAGGGCGAATACCAGATCTGTTCTGATAGTGTTGGTGAGGAACATCCAAATCACCAATAACTCATCTTTGAGGCTGTTCCTGCTGCCTCCTAAGTTGAGCTAAATCCCTCTGCAGTGGCTCAACTGTGACCTGCACATCCTAATTTCTTCGAACATCATCTTGAATCTCAGGGCCAGTTGGAAGTTGCTGATTTCCTTTCCAATTCATTGCTCTTGCTCTTCTGTTCTCTCGTTCAATTCTAGCAAGTGCTTCGTTATCAAAGTTTAGTAGGTTTTAAGATCCTTGACTCCTTTTGACCATAAACCTGAAAGTAAAATAAAATGAAAACAAAAACGAAAAACGTAAATAAAAAGATATACTAGAAATCGAATCTCAATCAAAAGGCAACCAATTGGTTCCCTAGCAATGGAGTCATAAACTTGATTTACTCAAGTTTTAACCCTATAAATCCACTGCAAGTGCACAGCAAACGTAGTAATACTTAGGGATCGAATCCACGACGAACCAAGTATTGCACTATTGATTACTCAACCCTAATTCAAGCTACACAAAACAATAATTAAATGAGAATAAACTAACAACTTAGACGATTTGAAAATTATATTAAAATCATCATGCATGGGCATTCATCAGGAAATAAGAATCTATTCAGGAAAATTATTCAGGGAATACTTAAGAACAATTCTCGACTTTGAACAAAGAATTCTAATGGACCCACTGTCGTGGTGCCTATAACTCTATTTAGCAACCTAGAAATCCTAACTATCATTGGCTCTAAAGATGCAAACAGACATTATCGAATAGGTTCAATTAGTCCACAACTACCCTTAACAATCAACTATCGTTGGTTAAGATCCAGTTGCTCATCTACACTAATTCTGGCATTTAACAGGCTTTTGGAAAGTAAACAACCTAGAATCATAGACTAAGTGATCAAGCTAATCTAAGTATTAAACACAGTTATAGATGGAGAATTTCTAATGATCGAATCCTATTTATTCCCTAATTATCGATTCCTAAATCCCTAGAAACCCTAAACTTGATTATGAGACTACTCAGACGAAACAACAATGAAGATGAAAGAAAACATGAAATAGCAATTAATATTCAAAGAGGGTTCATAAATCTTCTCAAAAGTATGGAGGAAATATTCTCCCTTGCTTACAGAAAGTAACTCTGCCGTCTTAAAAAAAAGTCCTCCTAAAAATAAAATAGAAAAGGGTTTTTATATGTCTCCAAACCCGCAGGTACAAAACAGGAAAACTTAGGTTTATGTCTTGCAGTTTTGAGGATCGATCGATCAGTGATGAACTGTCGATCTCCAACTAAACTTGGTCGATCTCCAGGTTGGGTGCATAATCCTTTGAGAGGTTATCGGTCGATCCTGGGATGCAAGGTCGATCCGAAGGTCGGGCGCATCTTCTCGTGCTGAGATGATCGATCGATCTTTCCTTGTTTGGTCGATCTTCACGTCGTGCATGGCTCTCGTTGAGAAGTGTGATCAATCGATCAAGAGGTTGACCGATCGATCATCGATAATCTGCTGAAACTCCAGAAATTGTTCCGATTCGTTCCAATCCATACTCAGCGGGAATAATCCAGATTAAACCTGTTTTTAACCAGAAAATACTCTAAAATACAGACAAAAACTCTGAAAACATGTGAATTAATAAGATTAAAACCGATAAAAATAAGATACATCATACTTTGTTTAATGGATACCGATCCGAATTCTAGGTTTAATATACCGTATATATACCTCTTATATACAAAATACTTAGATTGAAATCATATGGATAGAAGAGTTAGTCAAGTCTATCCATTATTTTGTTAAAAGCAATGAAATAATTGAAGAGAAAAAGCCAAAGCACATGGTCTCCATATAAAAAGTTGAACAAAGGGAAAAAAAAAGAAGAACCTAATGATCAAGAGCTATCTTGGTCGCCCCAAAGTTGGCACCAAATATCTTAAGTAGGGAATTGATATACCAATATATATAGTGCTCCATTATAGCACTTGTGATGTGCACACATCAAGGTTTGTACATACGTCACGAATGTGTAAGAAAATTATCATTCATATATATATATATATATATGTGTGTGTGTGTCACTGTCTCCGTTTGCACCAAAGTGGATGGGTTCTACTCATTTTGGAGTTTTGGAACAAAGATGATAAAAGTTACACTAAGTTGATGCTATAAATCGTAACACATGATGAAGTGTGCATGCATTGCGAGATTGAATCTACAAAATTCAAGATTACACTAAAAATCTGTTTGGTTTTGGTTTTTGATTTTTGGTTATAAAAATAAAAATAATTAAAAAACTAAGTTTAGCCAAATGGTTAATGTTCACCTCTGCAGTACTTTTCACTAGAATTTAATTCCAAGTAACATGTGTAAGTCTAGTCATATCTCATAATTTATTTTATTTTTCTAAACTTATAATGTATTCTTTGGTTGGTTTACAATTATATATATATATATATATATATATATTAGTTTATGATGTTTAGAATATTTTTATAAAACCAAAAAATTAAAAATTTAGTTGTTAAATATGATATATGTTGGTTTGTTGTTGATCTAACTTGGTATTAAGTGGTGAATTCGAATTCTATCCAAATTCAATTGGAAAATTTTGAATATAGATCGGATCTTGTCATCTAATTATTGTTGACAAGAAATGATAAAAATGATATTTATGATACACTATTAAATAATATCATACATGTTATAGTTAGGTGCCACATACAAATATTTATTCAGGATCTGTCATTGGTTAATTGTGCTTATGTAATTTTAAAACCTAACTAAAATGATACTCGCTCATAAAGAAAATAGACACAAAAGATGATGGAAAAAATTATGATTGAACTGAAGAAAATAAGAAAAATGTGTTTGGAAATCTTCTCTTATTGTCAACATGATTATATTAGAGAAAACAAGAACAAATGTGTTCTAGAATTCTTCTGCACTTTTCAAGAAGACAAATCATATGCCCAAACAATATTTAGAATACCCATTTTAAATAACAATATTTAGAAAGTATCAAATTTGGGTGAAATTTTTGTGTACGATGAAAGAGATTGATTGATTCCTATGATGGATAGATCAATCTTACACTCTCTGTCCTATAAAATTATGTATGGGAAAGAAATTGATCAATCTTTTAAATTAGTAGATCGATCTCTTAATCTTTGTTCTATACATTTAGGGCTACTGCATCTCTCGAATCATTTGTTTTACTAAAAATCAGCAAAATTTCTAAACTACTGGTTCAAATGAATCCAAATTTACCAAATGAAAGCTAATTTTCCTAGCGATATATCTTGTATCCAAACTATATCTAAATTCATTTATTGGAAGCCTTTACAATGGTGTCAAATTTCTGACCACTTCTGCACATTTATTTATCTTTAATTTCCCGAATAACTATACTTATTTGTTCACCTAAACACTTCATTTCTGATAAAATGTGGATTGTATTTTTCAATTCAATTTTACTTCCATGTTATTTTTCAAGTTTGAAACTCTCAGGCAATATATATTGATTGAAATGGTTTACCAATGTTTATGAATACAAAGATTTTATGTTACTTTTAGCTGTATTTTAAATTTTATAAGGTGTTAATCGGACGGTAAGATAAAATGTAGTATCGAATCAAGTAATAAAAGGTTATACAAAAACTAATTGGGATTACTTCTAGAACATTTATCAGAATTTAATAATATATATTATATATTGTATATCAAATAAAATAATGATTCAATTTGCATAGTATCTGTATAGCTTATTCAACAGCTTGGTATATAGGATTTGATTGGTAGTGCATAATAAAAATTTGAAAAATCAAATATGATTAGCTATTAAAAAAGCATTATGCTTCACAATGCACTACCAATCAAGTCCATAGTATATGATTTTACTTATTTTTGCTCAATTGATTTAAATGAAAAGTAAAGTAGTCAATTTATTTCTTCTTAAAAGTTATGCGAATCCTACCAGATCTGGTGGATCAGTTTTTTATTTTGTCAATAATTAAATTGATAAAATTAGATCTATAGTTTTAAACTCACATTCTAAACTTTTTTGTTAATCTATTTTATGTAGTAAAGAGAAATCGAATCTCTAATATCAAAATCATATTATTAATATGATCATCCTAACCACGACAAATCAATTTCCTTTTAACTGCCAACTGTATCGCTGATTTCTGTAAGACTTCGCTTTCGACCACTAAACACATTTCTTCTGCCTAAACGGTGGCCAAAAAACCGTATATTTGTATATAGCATGTTTTCAGTAAACACTTACATTCTTTCTAATTTTCTTATAGAAAAACATTCTACATATCACGTTTTAGTCTTATGTATCAAAGTTAATATATATATATATATATATATATATATCAAATCTACTGTTTTTTCTTACTAACAATAGAAATTTAATTTTTCATCATCAAAGAGAATGTTAAAATATTTGTTTGTTGTTGTTCAGTTCTTGAGCAGCATTTGAATTGTGTGACAACTAAAATTGTATTTTCTATAGAATAAATATATAAAACATAAACTCATATAGTATCATAACGTAATAAGATTAAACAATATATGAAACAATTAGAAGATGAAATGTCTTTTCCCAAAAAAAAAACAAAAAGAATAACATAATCCAAACTACAGAGGAATAGAGGCATGGTGTTTCGGTCGAGAAGAAAACATTTTATTACGATTTGTAACTGTGAGATTTAGTTTAGATTTGTGTGCTACACTTTTTCGAAAAGTGTATTTCCTTAAATATATCAAAGACCATTCTTTTCATATTAGAAAACTGAAATTAATCTCTTGCCCTACGACCTAAGCACGTGTTCGTCACTAAGAACGGCTTCAATTATACATAATATATTTTGTAATGTATATACTAAAGTTTGTCTTTTCACATAAGAAAAAAATTGAGTTGCTTTAGTTGATTGTAGGAACTTATTTTGGTTTTCTTTTTCTGATAGGATATGAGTTTTCTTAATTGTAAACCATCTTTTGTCATTCGTAAATGTTTAAGTGGCAAGAAACCGCGAATTTCTATGTATTCTAGAGGTGAGTTTGTTGCAAACTTGGAGTTCTGGTTCCACGCAAGTGAGTTCAGGGCTTAGGAGCAATGCTGATATGGTTTTGCATATCTTGGTCATTCAGACTCTTATGATAAATAATAAAAAATATATATATATATAACATATACTTTTTATCATCTTGCATATACTTTTTTTTTTTGTCAAAGAGTAACTATTAGATCAATAACGGCCCGATTTTATAGTCTAAGTTCTTCAACTATAACTGGATAAGATTCGAACTTACTATTTGGTGCCTAACTAAATCAGAGGCAAGCCACCTAGGTATTTACTTATTAAATTAAGAATTTAAGTTATATTTATGTAATTTAGTTTAACAATTGTAAATGATGAGTTGAAGATGTCTTTGCAAATCAGGATGGATGAAAGTGAAAAAATAATTACTGTTTTTTTTTTCTTTTTGCTCTCTTATAAGTATGAATTTTCTATCGGTTTGGATTGCTTTGTTCAGAACTTTTGTTTTTCAGTTTGTAACATATATATTTAATTTGAACAGAATTTAATTAAGAGGAATGAATTATATTTATATAAGAATAACATAGTAATAAAAATTCAATGAACAACTTGAATTAAGTTAACTAGCAGTCAAACAGTCATCTTACGATGTAAGAAAAAAAAACAAGAGTATTTTAAATTTTCATGGCTTAACAAAAACAAAATGTTCACAACTCAACGTAATTCCATTATTAACTTTAAATTTTGGTATCTTTCTCGTTGATAGTAACGTTGATTGGATATATATGCAGTCCTTTGCCAGACCTAAGTAGTATGTGCTTGTGTTTTGATTTTCTTTTCACTATTATTGCACTCTATGATCAGAATCCTTCTTATTGTTTAAGTGACTCATTTAGAAGCAGAATGTCAAAATACAATTAAAGAAGATAATAAAAACTTCACTAATATTTGCACTTCACTCGATCTGTAGTTGGTTTTCAATACCAATATGGAGGCTAACTTTTTGTATTAGAATCAATTACAAAGTATATATAAAAATGTCTTTAACCCTACTGTATTCTAATACAGAAGTATCTGCATCAGAATTCATAAATCCAACAGAGATAAGAAATGAGTGTAGTTCCTCATACCAAGCACGAGGAGTCTGCTTGAGACTGTAGAGAGTTTTGTTGAGACGAGAGACATAATCCGGATGATCCTTATCGACAAAGCTAGGAGGTTGAGTTACATATATTTCCTATGTCAAAGTTTCCTGCAAGAAGGCATTATTGATATCTATTTGTCGAGCACACCAATTCTTCCCCATAGTAATCTCAAGATCCATTCTTATAGTCATTGACTTCACCACTGGATTGAAGGTTTCGAAATAATCTCGGCTATACTCATGATCAAATCCTCTAGCTACTAATCTAGCTCTGTGACGATTGATTTCTCCTAATGGTGTAGGAACCAAATTGAAAGTGTGATTTCAAATAACTGCATCCACATCATGCTCATAGCATGACGCCAATCGTCATCATTCAAATCTTGTGTGAGGTTTTGCAGTTCCATCGTTGTTGGAAAACATGCAACATCAAGGAGATTTAACTTACGATTGGGTTTCATTATCTGATTCTTCAGTCAGGTTCACATGGGGTGCGAATTCAGCGGTGGTGGTGGAGCTGTCTGAGCCGTCGTTGTCAACGATTTCAAGATTCGGTGGAGCGAGAATCGCAGTTTTAGGAGTGATATGTTGTTGGGCCGAATTTGTGTTATTTGAATCATGTGCTGGACTTGGACATGAGTCTTGCACTAATGGGCTTGAATCTGTTGCTGTTGAGCCGAATTGCGCAAGAAGTGAAATTAGGCCTGATTGCAGAATTAGTCCAGAACCAATATCTCGATGTACTGATTCCAACGATGTAGTTGGTGAAGATGCTGAACTCAGGGGCTGTGTCGATGAATATGAAACAAGTTGATGAGTGGTGGTGATTGGGATTTTGATGGGAGAATTGTCTGTGGGATGGGATGATGGTTCGATTTGTGGTGTGAGTGTGGATTTTTCTTCGCTGAAGGGGAGTTCAGATTCAATAAATTGAACATGCCTTGAAGTATAAACACAAATAGGTACTCTGGGTCAAAAGAATATCCCATGAAGACACAACGAGCAGATCTTGTTTCAAGATTATGGCATGTGTATGGTCGAAGCCTTGGGAAGCAACTACAGCCAAATATTTGAAGTTTCAGGTAGTTGGGTGGTTTTTGAAACAGCTTCATGTATGGAAATTGATTGTTGAGAGTTGGAGTTGGCATTCGATTGACCAAATAAGTTGCAGCGACAAGAGCGAAAGGCCTGTATTTGAGCGGAACTGAAGATTTTATATGAAAAATGAGACTCGTTTCTACCAAGTGTTTGTGTTTGCGTTCTGCTACTCCATTGTGTTTTGGAGTATGTGGTGAAGATGTCAAATGCGTGATGCCATTTGTAACCAGGTACTCTTTTAACGCCAAGTATTCACCACCATTGTTTGAGAATAACATTTGAATGTTGGTTTGGATGTGGTTTTTGATGAGGCGTTTAAAGGCTTTGAATGTGGTTTGAACATCAGATTTTTTCTTTGAAGGATAAAGCCAAGTATATCTGGTGTAGCGATCATTCTTAGTATTTGTATGAATCGTAGGAAGTGACTGGAGATGTCCAGACATCTATGTGTATGAGTTGTAATGGTTTGGTAGAGGTTATGGTATTTGTGGAGAAAGGAAGTTTATGAGTCTTATTCAAATAGCAATCAGAACAGGATAAATCTTTTTGAGACAACTGCGACAATGGTAATGAAAATTGATGAAAACAGATTTTAAAACTCGTAATGAAGGGTGATCAAGTCTTGAATGCCAATGATGGAGTGTGGTTTTTGGTGAAGGAGTTGCGTAGAAGGTGGTGATGGGTACGGATAAGGTTGGCCACTCATATAACTCATTTTCAGCTTTGCCTTGGAGCAATGGGACCCTCGTGTTTAGCTCCTTCACCTGGAACAATGAAGGAAAGAATTCAACCAAAACTTGGTTAGCTTACACAACCAATACACTGAGATTAAGTTCTTCTGTATAGTGGGAACATGTGGAACATTATCTAAATGAAATGTGCGAGAGGAAGTAAAGAGAGTAGTAGAACCAGTATTGGCAATCGATAGAGAGGAACCATTAACGATAGTGACATCTTCTCCACCGGTATAAGTCTGGTGTAATGCGAGATTGTTGAGGTTCGTCGTTAAATGATGTGTTGCTCCACTGTCAACAATCCAATTATTTGGATTATAAGGCTGAGTCACTGCCATATTCACCTGAGGTTGCCACGAGTTATGCGCAGTAAATTGTTGGAGTTGGGAGCATCTTCTCACACTGTGCCCAAACACACCACAATTTGGCACTTTCTCTGATACCCTCGAGTGTTCTTCTGTTCTGGACGAGCAGAATATTGTTGTTGGGAAGGTTGTTGTTGTCACGGTGGAATGTTATTGTTACAGTTGTTGTTATTCTGGTACCCACGAGTGTTGTGGTTGTTTTGTTACGGTTTTGTTGCTGGTTAGAGGAGAAAGTTAGAAGCGTTGAGTTTTGTGACATTTGTCATGCTCGGATTGAGAATTGTTGGAGTGTTGGAAATAATAACAGTCTTGTTGGAGGAATAAGGTGAAATGACAGTAGCCATAGATAAAAAGAATGATAAAGGTTTCAAGAATCGATATGCTCTAATATCATATCAATATGGAGGCTAACTAACTATATTAGAATCAATTACAGAGTATATATACAACGTGTCTTTAACCCTACTATACTCTAATATAATTACATAAGACTCCTTTCCTTATATGATCTATATTCAACGCTTTTTTTCTTTTCTTATCGTTCTCATTTCTTATGAAATAGTCACAATATAGTTTGTCTTAACACAACACCTTCACGAATGCGACTCGTAATTTTATAGCTAAAATGAACATTACATAAGTTGAATGTCATCCGGTCTTGCAATCGAAAGCGAATTGCCTCTTGAGATATTTCTCGTGTCACACCGAAATCCAAAGATTCTAATCTTGTAAAAGATGGTCGTACATACTACATACTTAATTGCATTTCATATAGCACAATTAAATTTAAAATACGAGCACAAGAAAACATATGTAAGATTACAATATCTTAAATTAATGCATTTATTTCCCTGACTTTCAAAGCTTTTGCAAATAATTTTAGAGATTTTTTGTTATCTTTTGCATTATTTCAAGTTCAACGCAAAGTTTGACAAGGTTTTATGCCTTTGTGGCAAATAATATTTGGCACCATCGCTAGTTCTTCAGATGGCGATTTAAAGAGTTTTTCTGCACTAATTTTTTTTACCCTATCTAAAAGGTAATATATATTTTGATTGTATATGTAAACCAGATTCCGTGGGTGAAAATCTGATTTATCTATGCCAATGTGATTTCATTTATAAATTTTGACAAAAAATCTTAATTTTTTTCTCTAAATGAACCTTAAATTATTAAAATTCCAAAACCATTGTTTCATCTTGTTGGACCCAAAGCCATGTGTGTGTTAGTGATCGTCAAAGCTTTATTCTTTCTGTCTCACTATACGGATATTGTTTAATGATCTTCACATACATTACCAAATTTAAACTCAATTAAAAAGCGAACAAATCATTAAAATTACAATAAAACTTCTCTAAATTAATAATATTGGAGCTTAAAATTTTTCTTAAATTAGAATGATATTTATTTATTAGTTTATAGAAATATTTTGATGATATTATATTTGGTTTCTAATTTTTTTAAATATACTTTTTTCATTTAAAATTATAAGTGTTTTAGAGTTTTATTTTCTCTATGATTTTCTTTATTAAATTTTATTTATGCTTTGGTATTCATAGATTTCATATTGTGTTAATATTATAATTTGTTTTGAATACATTCGACTTTAATATTTCTAAGAAGATAAAACTTTCTATATTTCTATTAAAATGATTACATATAATTCTTTATAATTTGTGTTTGCATATCAAAATTTTGATTTTGTGTAGAAAAATAATCATAATTTACTAAATCATTTTAAATATATATACATACCATTTATTATTATTAATTTATTATATTATTGAGAACATACATTGGAGATAAAAAAAAATTATTATCTTATTATATTATAAAATTTATACCGGCTAGACTTGGGAGCAAAAAAATTTGTTAACTTATAACATTCATTAATTTATCCAATATTAACTTAAAGAGGTTATACTGTATACATCCTAGTTATTCATTTTCTAATATATTCCTCTTTCTTTTATAAACAAAATGGTTTTTGAACCTTAACCTTTCTAGGATAGTGATAGATCGATGTCTATCCTCTTTCACGTTTGTAAGATAATAATCATTATTAACCTATTACCATTGAGAGTAAAGTTAAAAAAAATGGTTAACACCAAAAAAAAAATTGAGATTTATCCAGACTTCTTTGGTGTTTTGGTGGTCGTAGCGGTAGAGATAATAGATTGTACAGACAGAGACATTGATCCAATCATAGCGCTGTATAAGAAACGGTCTTGATGATGCCATCGCGCATAGACTGGGTTTGATACAAAAACATCATTAATCAGAGTCGTTGCAGATTGGATAAGAGAATCATTATCAATAAATTGATGAAGCTTTGATACCAAATTGAATCTATATGATCGATCTCTTATTAGAGGAATATCTAAGTCTCTTTATAAACATAAAAGAGAGAGTTGTTCAATGGGAAAAATGTCATTTTAACCTTACAAGTTGTAAAAATCGCTGATTAAACATTGAACTTTGGATGTGGTTGATTAAACCTTTAATTTTTTGTTGACTTTTAAAAAAAACCCTCAACTTTGCATTGACTAGGCCAATTTAACATTTCGCGAAAATGAAATCAAAATTGACTATGAAATAGAAAGTCAAATTGAAAATTGGAAATTCGATTCACTTCTTATCTTCATTTTGAATAATCCATAAGCTTTATTTGCTCTTTTCTTTCAAGAATGAGTTCAAATTCGTCGATTTGAAGTATCGAAAACAATATTTTAAATCGACGAATCTGTCAAACTTAAGTGAATGGTTGTAGTTTTATTTCTTTCAATTGATCTATATTTTAATCAACCTCATCCAATATTTAATGTTTAATTAGTGATTTTCGCAACTTGCAAAATTAAAATAACATTTTTCCTGTTGTTTAATAGTAATATAGAATTGTACAAGAAAAGTGAGGATGTTAAGGATAATTTCAGGATAAAAGAGGTATGCTATATACACTTTCCTAATAGTTATTCACTTTCTAATATATTCCTCTCTTGTATAAACAAAATGTATTTTGAACCTTAACCTTCCCTACTATACTGATAGATCCATGTTCCATCCGCTTTCATGTTTGTAAGATAATAATCATTATTAACTTATTACCATTGAGAGTAAAGTTAAAAAATGGTTGTGGACATGAGATTATGGGTAAAAAACGTGGGAAAAGGCAAAAGGCCCACCTTCGAAGCACTCTCTTTTAAATGGTAATTCGTGCCTGTCAAAGCTTAGACTCTTGTCGGAAACACAACTCCAAAGCCACTCACTTCTTCTCTTTCTCTCCTTTATATTATTTGGGTTTATATATATATATATAGAAAATAAAAAGGTAGAGAGAGAAAAAGTTTGAGATTCTACATACCCCAAGAAACCCCCTAAAAACAAGAGGAAATAAAATCAAACTGATAATAACAAACATTTGAAGTTTTTTTGTTTGCTTGCTCTCTGTTTTCCTCTGTCTACTCATTGGGATCAAACCATCTTCTCATTCTCATTCTCATTCTCTCTTCTTCTTCTTCTTTTTCTTCTTTCTTCTTGTGTGCTAAACAAATCTCACAAGGAGACAAACAGACCTAACCATTTTATTACCAAACAAATCCGTACATTCTCTAGTTATGGCTTCTTCTTCTTCTTCTTCTTCTTCAACCATCACATCCAAATTTATTGTGTTTCTTCTTTTCCTCTCTCTTCAACTTCACTTGTTACATGGATCGTTTCTTCAACCTAAAAACCAAACTTCATTTAGACCCAACAGAGAGATTCGGAAGCTTAAAAGAGTGGAATCATATCTCAAGAAAATCAACAAGCCTTCCATCAAAACAATCCACGTAACCAAACATACCCTTCTATGAAATTAATCCACTGTTTATTCAGTTATTGAGAACATTTTTTTTGCGTTGTTGTGAAACTGTAGAGCCCAGATGGAGATATAATAGAATGTGTACCGTCTCATCTACAACCAGCATTTGATCATCCTCAGCTTCGAGGCCAAAAACCATTGGTAATAAACCACTTTACACCTTTTATAATCCTAAAAAGAATGTACAAAAAAACTAAGTGGTTTGATTAATGGAAACATGCAGGATTTACCGGAGAGGACAAGTCAAAGAAATGAAACAATAGATGAGGAAAGTTTTAATCAGTTATGGAGTATGTCCGGTGAAAGTTGTCCAATTGGGTCAATACCAATGAGAAGAACAACAAAGGATGATGTTTTGAGGGCAAATTCAGTTAGACGGTTTGGTCGGAAATTAAGAAGACCGATTAGAAGAGATTCAACCGGAGGTGGTCACGAGGTAACTTCTTCTTCACCTCTTCTATTCGTACGAATAAATCATGGCCAACGAATAATAATATATGTTTTTACTTATGCTTTACTTTAACTTTTGTTCGTTCAATAAAGCATTTTATTCCCCAACAGCAAAATAAAGATATAAAGCATATAAAAAAAATATGATTCGATCGAGATAGAGAAACAAAAGATTTTTTGTAATATTGATTAGAAAAAGGAAGTGTGAAATGAAATTAATGGTTAATCTTAGATTAATAGTTTGAATATTACATGCAGCATGCGGTGGTGTTTGTAAATGGAGAACAATATTATGGAGCAAAAGCAAGCATTAACGTGTGGGCGCCACGTGTCACTGATGCTTATGAGTTTAGTTTATCTCAGATTTGGCTTATCTCTGGCTCTTTTGGTCATGACCTTAACACCATTGAAGCTGGTTGGCAGGTACTATTTATTATCATTTCTTTTGAATATAAATTTTTTTAAATAAATTTTTGAATATACAATTTGAAGTATCAATACTTTTAACAGCTGACTGATAGTCTCATTAGTAGATATTAGTAGGATAATTAGTTGTTATTGATATAATTAGATTTTTTAGTTATGGGGTTTTTAAGTTTAAAAAAATAGATTTCATTCGAATCAAATTTTACTTTGGTTTATTAGATTCAGTTCTTTTTTAGGTTTTGTAATTTTGATGTTTTTATTTTTCAGTTTCATCTTTTTTATCAAAGTATTTTCAGTTTCTGACAACAAATTTGAAAAATTATATAATAATTAACTATATTAAGTAAGATTTGAACTTTTAAATATTTTTCAATATATAAATAGTACTAAATTAAAATATTCTTATTGTAATTTTCTTAACTTGGTTCGGTGTTACATAACTCAGATTTTAGTTAGATAAGTAATTTTATAATTTAGTATAAGGAGATTTTTTCGAATCTAATTATTTTTCTTTGGCTTGAAGTTTGGAATTTTCGGAATGGATTCAGGAACTTTGACTAGGTTCCGAAATTTTGTCCAGTTCGATCTTATACATATAACCAAGCTATAAGTTATACATATCAACAAATTTACATATTTTTGTTTTCATTCCAATGTAACACTATAGTTTCTTTCACAAACGCCCAAAAAAAAGTCTGCTTTGGATTAAAAGTCTATAGTACTGTACCGGTTATTGAGACCGATGTTTCCATCTATATAATAAACAAACACACAAAAATTAGCATTCGAAACATTTAATCACCTTAGTCAACCTTCTAATATTCTAAACCTAGAACCGACAAAATTACTTAATAGTATTACATAGTAGTAAGATTGCAAAAGAATGTGGTGGGGATATTAGATTGGGTCCATTTAATAATTAGGTTGGTAATTACTGATTACATTGCATTTGAAACTTCTTGTTGCAGGTTAGTCCTGAGTTATATGGAGATAATTATCCAAGATTTTTCACATATTGGACGGTAATTAACATTAACCTCTCTACTTTTATTTAATATTATTTTCTTAATATATTGTGGGTTTTCTGTGAAACCAATTATAAAATATTTTTTGAAATGCAGACTGATGCATACCAAGCAACTGGGTGCTACAATTTATTGTGCTCTGGATTTGTACAAACAAACAATAAAATTGCAATTGGTGCAGCGATTTCCCCGAGGTCCTCTTATAATGGAAGACAGTTTGATATTGGTTTAATGATTTGGAAGGTCAGTCTTTTTTTTACTTTCTTTCATATATTTCCCCACTTTTGTTTTTGTTAAATCATTTATTTTCCTACTTCGAACTATATTTTATCATTTCAATTTATTTATAAACGACAAAAAATCATCATAAAAACTTAAAATTAATTACTACAATTTGTAACAATATACTAAAACATATTCTCAATGTTTTACTATTTTTAAACGATCAATTTATTTGCAGAATCGTATTAGAAAACATCATTAATAATTATGCAATTATAATCAGTCTATATAAGATTTTTCTTTTTTAATATAAGATGTTTTGTATGTTATGTTCAAAAATTAAATGCACTTAATAATCTATGTGGTCTTACCTAAATATTAATAAAATAGAAATATGTAATAGTAAAACCACATAAAACAAAATACTCATAGCAGAATTTGATAAAACATTTATGGAAGAATCAAGTCATTGTAGTAAGTGCATGTGGTGTTTTTTGATTTATCAATGAACTTTGAAATCCAAATATAATTGGAATGTGTAACTTAGCGCATTCATAGGTGTTCTTATTTTCTTTCTAGATACATTTAGAAGAAGCTGACCCACAATATAGTTAATAATTATTACATGTAATTAATGCTTATGCAATATGATTGCTTGAAACTTACGATTTCGTTTAGATAAGTCCACCAAAACATAAAAATAATGCAATTTTTATAGTAATATGAAAGACCGACATATACAGTAAGTCAATAACGCACTTGTTACGCTAAGTAGATGCCTTTTAAACTCTAAATCAATCGACACGTTAAACGCTTATTTATGAATGTCTAAGCTTTCTAATATATGAATAAATTTTAAATAACACTTATAATAAAATGGAGAGAGTACGAACGTGTGCAGCGTAGGTAGTTTGAATGCATATACATAGCTCTCTGAGAAATTATAATAGTAATAAATTAAAGCTACCAACCTCGAATTTCATAAATTGAACTAATAAAAGAAAGATGGCTTCAGCTGTTTCAAAACATTGTTAATAAATTAAAAAAACGTTGGATTGGGTAAGAGCATTAAATAGAGGATATGAAATTGATGTCAGAATCTTCACCGTACCTACACTCAAAGCAATGCTTAAATGTGCATCAACTAGAAATCTGTATGCGTAAAGTTAGCTGATCTTTGAAGAGTTAAAAATACAATATGTTTTTTTTCTGGTCAAAGTAGGATTCAAAATTTAAGACATAAGTTTGACTGGTAACTCACATTATATACTAGTATACTAGTTATAAACTAAAAACCCATGGTATTTATTCTGATGGTTGAATGTTTGTTTGCTTTTACTAGTATTACAACCAAACATAATTTGATAATATTTTTAGAAGATATCAATATCCATTCATACCAAAAGGAATTCTCACGGCTAAATTCTTTATTTTTTTATACCTCTTTTTTTCTGTTATTCCAAAATATTTAAAAATTATAAAGATAATGCTCTCGCTCATCACGTTAGAGAGACATCTTATGATTTATTGATATAACTTTTCTACTCTTTTGGCTTTTTTTAATTTAATCTATCGTTGACAAAAAAAACATGTAGTCAATTTAATCGGTTTAATTGGTTAAAGATTTTCTAATTGTTTTTTTTATGCGATTTGAGTCTTCTCAACTATGAAATATCAATGCTACCTGTTAGATGTCTTAAATCGTAAGAAACTTCAAATTTCTATGAGTTTTGGGATTAGTTTGGACCTAAGAATAAGATTTTTGCGCTTATAAAAACCAAGTAATAAAGTTAAAATAAAGAAATAAATTAAAATTTTCTATTGAAATTACAAAATATCATTTGTTTTTAAAATAAAATGAGAAAGCATCAATTATTTGATAGGTTTTTGTTAATCTTGTGTTATTTATGTTAATATTGATACTAAATGGGGTATTATGGTCATAAAAACCATGATGTAGGATCCAAAACATGGACATTGGTGGCTTGAATTGGGGAATGGACTTCTTGTGGGATACTGGCCAGGTTTCTTGTTCAGCCACATGAGAAGTCATGCAAGCATGGTTCAATTTGGTGGTGAAGTTGTGAACAGCCGATCAAGTGGTTCTCACACCGGAACGCAAATGGGAAGTGGCCATTTTGCAAATGAAGGTTTTGAGAAAGCTGCCTACTTTAGGAACTTACAAGTTGTTGATTGGGACAACAATCTTTTGCCTCTGAAGAATCTTCATGTCTTGGCTGATCATCCGGCTTGTTATGACATCAGACAAGGCAAAAACAATGTTTGGGGAACTTATTTTTACTATGGAGGACCTGGTCGGAATCCTAGATGTCCTTGACTTACCCAAACCAAAGAAATTATAATATTTTTGTGTGAATTAATGTTATTTTTATGTTATTAATTTCCCTCTTGTCTTCTTAGATTTCTTGTAATGGTTTTTGTAAGGCTGTTATAAGAAATATTAACAAGCCATTTATGGTCGTATTGTATTTTTGACGTGATGAAATAGATATATTTTTTTTTTGTCAACTAAAAGATTTGATTCATATTTCAAACATTTTCTCTAAATTTTCAAACAATATCAAGTAAGAATTATGAGATTAACTGGAGTCGACTTTTGTGCCATGACTTTTTATTTAAGGATTAGCAAAATTTGAAAGACTGTAATAGCATCCAGTTATATTGTCAGTCTAATTTTTTTTAATCAGTTTAATTAATGGCGATTATTAAGAGGGGAGACATAAAGAAAAGAGGAAGCAGAGGTTCCCTCTCCCACCTTCACTGGACCTTAGACTCTTGAGTTCGTCCACAACTACTTTCCTATTACCCAATACGTATTTATATATATGAATTTGTTTGTACTTTCGCATCCGTATTTCATACCATGTGAAAAAAAAAAATTCATACAATGTACCAATTCATTCACCCATCAATAAAATCCATCATTCATTCTAATTTCTTATTTTTAGCGGTTCAACATCTTCCCATCACAGATGGAATATTAAAAAAGATTTTGAGATTATATTTTAAGTTATAAATCAGTTTGTCGAGATAAAAAAAAATGGCGTGATGGGATTAGTCTTGTTGAAATTTGAAAATACAAAATCTGTAACAGAGAGTAAACCAAAAACGAAAGTTGCAGAGACGAAATGTATACTTCTGAACTTGAGAGATTTAGCCACCAAATCCTCCATGAAAGAAGTTTCAATAGTAGTATCTCTTAGAATCTCCTCTACCCTTAAACCTTTATCATGGTAGATAAGATGTGAGATACCTAACTAATTGAATTTGTAAGATGAAGATGATAAAGAGACTTTCAAGAACAACTAGACAAGATCGATTAACAAAAGCAAATCAATTCATTGAATTTGATGATTCTCTCTTCTTCTCTCTCGCTCACTTCTCTCTATTTGTTTCAATCTCTATATATCACAACTCTACTTTTCTCAGCTTTTAATAACCGAGAGTTTGTTACAAGAGAAAGCGGTGAAAGAAGTTGACCACGTGGGCTTACTTAATGGACTCTATCTTATTGATTTAATCCAAATATCATACCCATATTTGTGAAACAACTCTAACAATCCTTTCTTGTTTCAACAAATTTGGAGTAAACAATCTGATGTCCTTAAGACTTGAATCATATGTATATATATATATATATATTCTATATAATAAAACAAAACCATTTTTTAGATTTACCCTTAAAAGATTGAATTATTTATATTGAGTGGTATTGTTTGTTGTAATTTTTTTAAGGTATTTTGGGAAGATTACTACTATCATTTTCAAAAATTAGAATCAATTATTATTTAATTATCTAATTAATAGCTTAATAATTAGATATTATACATATGGTAATAAATCTATACAATTTTAATGTGATATTAAATCTATACGATTTTTATGATATGGTAATAAATGTATACGATTTTTATACTATAAATGTGTTTTATTAGTTATGATTAGATTT
Organism: Lepidium africanum; assembly: GCA_900406405.1. Lineage (NCBI taxonomy): Eukaryota > Viridiplantae > Streptophyta > Magnoliopsida > Brassicales > Brassicaceae > Lepidium > Lepidium africanum. The sequence continues at coordinate 16,373 of OVAX01000869.1, read as the reverse complement.
GAATTTATCAATCAAATCAAATAATTACCGTTAATTTGGTAATCGATCTATATGGTATTTATGCTAATAATTTATTGTAAATATATGCTTTCAGAGCAAGTAAAAAATCTTTCGAATTATGTATTATTGTATAGAAGATTATAATCGAATGTATATCTAATTTATGAAAAGAAAATAATTATAAATCAACCAATCAAATAATTATCGTACTAATTTGGTAATCAATCTATATGGTATTTATGGTAAAAAAATATATGTATTGACTAGCTCACAATTGATTATGTATTTAAGAGACAAATTTAATTGAAAAAATTATTTATGCCATTTAGTTAATATAATTGAAAAAAAATATGTAATGTTGTTGCTTTTCAATTATGTATTAGATTTCAATATTTAATTTTAAAGATATAATTTCTATTTGATTCTAATCAAAAAATCTATAAAACTAAATAATTATTCTTAACGTTAATGAATGCTATATCTTACGAGATTTCTCATTTGAATTTTTTTTCCGTAAAGAACACTCGAAATTTTTCCTATAAATATAACATTGTCTCTTCACAATTATCAATTATCATTCATAGTTTATCTTCACAATTGTATCTAGGTAGTGTCATATTCTACCCGAAGCAATAATATGTTTATTTTCTACATTTTGTTGAATTAAATTTTTTATTTTTCTAGCATTATTTTAAATTCAAATGCAATTATTTTTACAATTATTAAATTCTATAATGCTATTTAAATATTACTCAACTTAATATTTTTTAAATTGAAACTAACTCAATTTTATGAAATTTTCAGATTAGCTATAGTATCATTCACTTCTTAAAATCAACCAATATGGTTTCTAGATAATGTATTCTGTTGTTTCATCTTTTTTATATGTTTTCACAAAAAAATTTTAATTTGTATATATACAATAATATAAGATAATTTTTTTGTAAATATAATTTATAATTCGGATATATACTAAACATACATACTATTATATTAACATTTTATCTAATTGTATTTGATTCATTTTTATTTGTTTTCAAATATAATTTGTAATTCGAATATATAATAATTCTACATACTATTATATCAACATGTTATCTTATTTTATTTGTTTCATTTTTTTTTTTACTTTTTTAGTATTGTTTTTAATTCTAATGATCTAATAGTTTTGTGTTTTTTTGTTTCATAAATGTTTTTGAGTATAATTATTATCATTTATCTTATTTCTTTTTATTCATACAATTAATACTATTTTTGCAAAATTTTCATATTATCTAATTATCTTTATCTCCTATCTATTTCTCCAACGATTAGAAAAATCAGACCAAAATCATTTATGTTTAAAATTATGTTGATGATGGACATTGATGCAAGATCTGGTCTTTTGAATGAAACAAAAGTTCACATAATAAAAAATCTCAAGAATATTTATTGAAGATATAATTCTTTTTGAAAAAAAATTGGTCGTGCTACTCCAAAAGTCAAATGAATTCTTCAAATCGAGTGTATGTTTATGGTGATTAATCAAAAAACTATTATAATTTATTTATTTTGAATCTTTATTTACTTCATTCTATGTTATGTATCATTTATATTCTTTTATTTTCTTCGAATTTGAATTATAATGTAATATTTTATATTCTTCATGTTATATTTTAAATAATTAATTGAATATAATAAATGAACTATTATATTTTGAAGTTTTATTTCTTTCAATGACAATAGAGATTCCATAATCAGTATTAAATACTTAATTACGAATATATTATTTTTATTTTTGTATTGCATATTTTTTTACCTTTTATAACATTTTTAAATAATAATGTAATAAGAATTCCATAAACGCATTTTTATAATTAATAATGAAATGTAATAAAAACACATAAGATATTTACTTAAATAGTACTTAAAAGTATAAAATTATAGCTATAATCGGATTTATTTATCGTAAATATAAATGAATTTTTTTGCATTTGGGTATTAGTAGTTGCAGATTATTACTAACAAATATGATCTATTCAATGAGAATCATTTTAGAGTCTTTGATTGAAAATATCTAGGAAATTATTTATTGTAAACACATTAAATATTTTTTTACTATTTATAAAAGAAAAATTTTAAGAAACCTCTTTTTGACATGTCTTATTTTAAAAAGTGCACCCTGATGCCTATTTATCTCTCCTAATTTCTAAAGAAAATGATAGATTTTGAAAAAGAGCATGTCAAAAAGGGTATTTTTGAATTTCACCTTTACTAAAAAGATATAGATCATTTGAGCGACTCTATTTTTTAATAATAAATACATAATATAACGGAGAAATAAAATGTAATAAACACACAAATTAGCATAAAACTATTAATTGTCGGTCTTTAGTAACATATTATGTTAGTTGTATATTAAATACTTTTCACTTTTTATATACTTACATTTCAATATAATCGGAATTCAGTAACTATATATTTTAAAATTAAAAATGAAATCTAATAAAAACAAATACCATATTTACTAACATAGTATTTAATAATATAGATTCGTAGAGAAAAATATTGGTACTTATTTATTGAAAACACAAATATAAATTTTGTTTACCATTTATAAATGATTATTAGTAATTACTATGAATGATTTTAGGAACTAAAATATATAAATCATTTGAGCATTTGAGCATAATATATCAGATAAAATGAAATATAATAAACACATATTAGCATAATAAAAATATTTCGTTTAATTTAACAACAATTATTAATTAATACAATTACCATGTTTTTTATATTATCATGCTATCATTAATAGTAAATCATTACACATATATACTTATATTCGGGTATTTAATATTTTTTACCTTTTATAACATTGTTAGATTTCAATAAAATCAGAATTCAATAATCATGTATTTTAAAAAGTTTATAGTGAAATGTAATAAATTAGCTTACCATATTTACTTAAATAGTATTTAATAATATAGATTAATACAGAAAATTTTCAGTATATATTTATTGTAAACACAAATTAGAGATTTCGTTTACTATTTATAAACTGTTATTAGTTATTGTTATGGAAATTTATAATAACTAAATAGGTATAGATTATTTGTTTGATTATTCTTTTGTGTGATAAATACAAAATATATATTAGAAAAGAAAATACAATAAAATTTAATGTATTTAGTTCTTTTTATAACAATCTATACATTATATTAATGTTTTTGTATTAATTATTTTTGTTTTCTATATTAATTCCTAAAACTTATTCGTGTGGACTAAGGAAGAGACAAATCAGTTGTTTTGAACAGTGTGAATTTTTTTTTTTTAATAACTGTGTGTTTTTTTGTTAGACATATCTAAATTTTCTAATTATGTATATTTTCATAAAGGATAATGCAATAAAAATAAGATTTTTTTTTATTAATTGTGTTTCCTATCCTATCCTTATCATATTTTGTATTTGTTTCTTAATTTTGAAATATTTGATACTTATGTTTGATTTTTTCCAATAAAATCGTATATGAAAAAGAAAAAAGAAAAAAAAAGGAAGAAAAGAAAAAGAACAAGTAATATATCTATACATAAAATGATAATTGTTTTTACAGAAAAAAAATAAATACAAAATCATAATGCACCAAAACATAAATAAATACGGGTCAAAATATATATTTTATACATAGCTCGGGTCAATAAATTAATCTTTCAAAAAATTTATATACAAAAATTATAATACATCAGAATATAAATAAACATAGGTCAAAAATATATATTTATACATAACACATGTCAAAAAGTTGGTTTCATACACAACACGAGTCATCATCTATTATATAATAGACTATAAATTAATTTTTTGTATATTAGTTATACACAAATTAAAATAATTTTCATATGCAAATCAAATCATAAGATAAATAAAAGATAAAAAAATATTACATATACATATATTAGGAACAAATTTAAATAATTACAAGCGTATATTTTTGGCAAAAAATATCCCACACACCACACGGGTAATCATCTAGGATATACATATTAAAAAACCTGATCATTTTATAAAGTTCAAAACTTCTTATAAACATAAGTTGTATAACTTGTCTTTCTACTTTACAAAGTAAAAACATAAACGAATGAACAAACATTTATACACAAGCGTTGAACTCTTTTCTAGAGTATCATCAAACATTTACACGACTGTAATCAAGCATCCTAACGTTTCCATTTCACATGCTATTCCTAGAACCAAATCTCTACTCAGCCCTTTAGACATCACATCAGCTAGAAGCCTAGAATCCATTCAGACTTAAGCATATTTCAGTGATACGTCTCTTATCACTTTATGTTTCCAGCTAATGTAATTTTGGTATTGTTTACATATACTGAAACAAGTGTCTACAAGTGAACCTTATTACACTTACAACTTGAGTCGATTACACAGTTACAGACTTTCATTCAGTACAACATGACACCATCTAGAATAATACTTTTTTTAGTTTTTAACTTTGCACTGATGATCTATAGAATATAACCATACAGTAGTAACCTTCGTAGGTAATGAACTGATGTCATTTCAGAACCATCTCTTTGGCTGTGTCTAACACCTTGTGTCCACATAGTGCCTTAGTCAAAGGATCTGCAATGTTTCTGTAGCATAATGGACATACTCAAGTGATAAAACTCCAGCTTCTAAGAGCCCTCTTATCACTTTATGTCTCATCCTAATGTGTCCTCTTTTACTATTGAACATCTTGTTCACAGCAAACAACACTTAAGACACGTACAATTAATTCATTCATATAATGACTCAACCAATCAATTGCATCCTATGATTGACCTTTAAATTAACGAGTGTTACCGAACAATTTCCATCATTTATGAACACATTCACTATCAAAATGAGTTTATAAACTTACAGAAACTACTAGTCTCACACCTCTTTTTTACATGATTTCTCAAGTTTAGTAATATTCCTTCATTTGACCTTTTGAACCAAGGATTAGCCAAGTAAATTCTCTTGGTAAAGAACCCAGAAACTACAAACTAAAATCACCAAAAACCCATTTGAGCTACTATATCCAAAACCGTACGTCTACACAATGCTCTCGTTAATGGGTCTGCCATATTATTTTCCATGCTAAAGCTCCTCCTCAACTTAAATCAACTACTGAGAGCTTTGCAAATTCTATCTATAACGCATTTCAACATTAACTAGTGTCTGAAGTAGTCTTCTTCTTGACTATCATCTACTTTACCAAACGTATCAAAGAGGTCTTCTTTTCGACTCTATTACGTTCTATGAAAGTGTTTCAAAGAGGTCATATTTCTTGACTCTCTTACACTTAAAATTTGCAGTCTAATCTCCAATAACTATGTTCGAGACCATCCATCCACAAAGCTTTTTGGTCAAAGGATTCAAAAAATCCTTTCCAGACTTATCACAGTTCAGGGAGATCACACAAGTTTCCATCAAAGCTATTAATGACAAAACGTCTCATCCTTATCAATAACAATATGCCTTAGACACAAAACATTAATGTAGGAATCAATTTCATTGTTTTTCTTAAATGAAACACATAAAATAAGTCTCAACGTCTCATGATAACTTCTTCAAACATATCAGATAACAGAGAGACAAGTTTAAAGGATAAATATGATCACACGATCAAACCAATAAATACAGCATCTAAGACACTTACAAAACACACACAATTCCATGATTTGAACATAAACTTTTTGAAATTAGTAAACACTAATTTACTCATCATTTATGCTTTCTTTTTCAATAAATTGCATCTAATAAAATTTAAGAAATTTGAATCATCTTCCATAACGAGGTAAGGACGAACTCATTCATTATTTATAATATCCAGCCAGAATAATTCAACCCAAACTAGAATTAATTCTAAGTTTTTTTCCTAGATTTTAGGTTTTGCATCAAACTTTTCCAAACTAACTTTAGGTGATGACTTACTTGATTTTGCAGAATTAGTGTTTATCTTTGTGAAGAAAGATATCTTCAAGTAATTCTGTATTGCTTGACTCCAAAGTTCACCGAATTTACTCCACACTTTCGAAGAACCTCCTCTGCTCATTAAATTTGTGAAATCACCAACTACTCCTACAGCTGTAAAAACACTTGTATCTCCCAAAATACATTATCAAAGCCCAATTTATCAAATTTCTTATTGGTTTTTGATATGTCTTCAAAGCATGTACCATCGGTATTAGTGTCATGGAGCCCAACTGATTGAGGACCTTTGACAAGTCTGAATCCAAAGAACCCATCTTCAGAATCATCTTCGTTCTTTTTGAGCCTTAGTCTTCATCAACTATCTGTTAGATCTAGAACAATCGAGTTCTTCGTCTTTTTCATCATTCAAGCCAGATAAAATTGTCAAGATTGTTGGAAAATGAAGATGCAAAACCTGAAACAGAGAGTAAACTAAAAATGAAAGTTATAGAGGCAAAGTGTATACTTCTGAACTTGAGAGATTTAGCCACCAAATCCTCTGTGAAGAAGCTTTAATGGTGGTATCTCTTAGAGTCTTCCCTGGCCTCAAATTTTTATCATGGTAGATAAGAGGTGAGATACTTAACTAATTGAATCCGCAAGATGAAGATGATAAAGAGACTTTAAGAACAACTAGAGAAGATCGATTAACATAAGCAAATCAATTCATCGAATTGATGATTCTCTCTTCTTCTCTCTCGCTCACTTCTTTCTATCTGTTTCAATCTCTATATATCACAACTTTACTTTTCTCAGCTTTTAATAAGACCGAGAGTTTGTTACAAGAGCAAGCGGTGAAAAAAGTTGATCACATGGACTTACTTAATGGACTCTATCTCATTGATTTAATAATAGTCTTGTATATAATACACTACTTTACAAAAAATAAACTCATCGAAGGATGATCTTTAACCAAAAAAAAAAATTATTAAGAAGATTTACACAAGACATGAATTAGGAAGTGAATGTATTTTAGATTGTTGCAAATAATCATGGATTAAGGCACGAGTTTGAGAGCAGAGCTTGAGAGCCACACACTCATCATTCGCCAAATCTGAGCAATTGGTCTCATTGCAGTCTGCAAAATACTTCCCACTCAACCCTTTGGTTTCATTGCTTAATGCCATATAACATGTTGTAGCTGCTCCCTAAACACATGACAACAATTTAAGAATTAAACTACAATTTGTTTTTCAATAATTGAAAAAGCTGATTCATATGTCAAATTCCTTCTAAAACCATCTGCATTTGTAGTCTCACAAGGAGTTTCTCAACAATAAAATAAATCAAAAATAAAAAATAATATTTTTTAATGTAAAAAGGTGAGAATCCGTTCTCATTTGAGAACCTCTCCAAATTCTCTCTCATACGACACATGTTCAATTATAAATGGTTAAAATTGTATTATAATAATTTTAATTTTATACAGTTTTAAAACTAATTAATTCATTTATATATTATTAGTTTTTATTTTTTTTATTTTTTATAAATCATAAAATAAAATTATCTATTTAACAAGATCCATTATACATATGTTTAAATTATATATTATATTAAATTAAATATTTTTAAAATATATATTAACTAAAAGTTCTTAAATTCAAAATAAAATATCAAAATAGTATTTAAACCCTAAAATCATATAAAAATTTATTAACATTTCAAAATATTAAAAATGATAATTTAAATAAAAATTAGTATATTAGTATATTTATAAGATAGATAAATGATAAAAAATTATATTTTCTTAAATTTATTAATATTTTATTGATGAATGACTCAAAGAGAAACCTAGTGAGTCTCTTGAGACCAATATTTATGTATGATTCTAAACTAAATTATACTAAAAGTATTAATATTATATTAGTAAGAAATTTAATGTATTTATCACTATTGCAGATACTCTAAAACTCCAAATAATATTATGTTATTTTCTAAAATCGAATTCCGGTAAATATATAACTGATAAAGAATATGATTATATTTAGGTTTACTTTTTATATCATACTTCCATGCATGATTTAATTTGTTTATTAATGATATATGACTCATATATAATATGAGTCTATGCATGAATATGAATATTGATGATGACAAAAACTATTTCAGATTCCAGAAAAAGAAATTTAGTGTCAGAAAAAGATGATCAACTTGTTTGGTCATAACTGTACTATTTAGACAAAAACATAAAATAAAAAGCATCTCTCTATATATATATTTATTCACACCTACCTGGCTTATAGATTTTAGCAGCTTCGAAGCTATCAAAAACAGAGAATCTGCAATCACACCACATCATGTTTTTAGTTGTATTATCTTTTTTAACTTTTACTTATATATAAGATTCCTTTTGCATTATATATATATGTATGTTAAAAAAAGTTCACCTGTAAAAAGACCCTTGTGTGCTCTTATAATACCAGTTTTAATGATCCCTGGATGGACTGCATTTATCGTTACGTTTGCATTTCTATCCTGTAAGTATATTTAATTGTGAGAATTTCGAATAATTCTCTCCCTTGAGAAAAAAATTGATAATAAAAGAAAGATATAATTAGTATTTTTGTTTAAATTTACCTGTAATCTCTTGCTCAATGCTTTGACATGTAATATTGTGGCCAACTTTGACTGTGCATATGCTCTTGTCCCGGTATACCTACAATAATTACAAACGGCATAAGTCACTAAATACAACATAAACCTAGTAATATATAAATCTATTTGTTTAAATACTTTAGATCCTAAAAATTACAATAGAAAAGATGAAATTTAAATTACCTAATGGGATGAAGTAATTTAGAAAAGGAGAAACAATCAGGCTTGATCCAACTGTGAATCACAGAAGAAAGGTTAATAATTCTTCCTTCGATTCCTGTCTTTTGTGATGTATCTATCATTTTCTCTATCAACATCTCTGTTAATAAGTAATGTCCTGAATATAGAAAATACATCATCATTACTTCATTAGTTCTCTTCACTCATACATATATATAGTCATGTGTCACATAATTACGAAAAAATTACCCAAAAAATTTGTAGCAAATGTTAACTCAATCTTGTCTTCAGAGAATTCAAGATTTGGAGAGAAAACACCTGCATTGTTTCTGCAACATCATTTATAAATCTTATATCAATTGAAGATTTCATTAATTTATAAATACATAAGTATCCGACACGTTTTCATATTCATGTATACAAGAAAGTAACGCAAAAAGTGACGGGCATGTCAATCAGAATCCCCTGAAAAGTTCATTTCTCACAGGTTTCCGACAGGGAAAAACTGGTCGGATCTAGGTCTCCTGGAAATAAAATCCGTTTTCCGACTTAAAAAGATAGTTCAAAACCATCAAATTTGCCCGGATTATCTTTGATATCAAAACATATATAGAGGTCGTGCATGGGGACATGAGATTTTCTTACGTACATTAGAATGTTGAGTGGAAGATCTTGGGAAAGAAACTGAGAGCAGAATCTGGAAACGGAAGAGAGTGAGCTGAGATCAATCTCAAATAACCTAATATCTGATTCTGGATTCTCACTCAATATTCTCTCTTTCACCAGTTCTGCTTTCTTCATATCTCTTACTGCCATTATTACTCGAACTCCTCTCTTTGCTAACACTCTTGCTGTTTCCGCACCGATCCCAGAAGTTCCTCCTGTTCAATTGTATTATATGAATCAAGTTAAATTTTGGTACGGATTTCTAATGTTTCCAATAAGTTTTTGTGTTAGAAAACAATCTATATGCTTGTAGTTGTTTCTCATTTTCAATTAACTGCAAGTAGGTATAGTGTATAATTAGTTATCTACAATTCATGTCTATAAAAGTAGATTTCTATTTTGTTTAATCTTGCAACAAAAAGAAAGAGTAAAGGGAGACGACTTTAAAACTAATTCATTGATCTCCATTGTAATAAAAAAGTTTGAACCGACAAATTAGGGAACATAAAGATGGCATATAGTACATTTTGGGCAGGCTGATCGTTAAAGAAAATTAAATAAAGTAATGTTTTGTAACGATGAGACATGTTTTAAAGGTTAAAGTCAAAAGGCAAATCAATTTTTTATGGAGATAATGCTGTAACCAACCATACCTAATCTTTCTAATTTCAATGAAGACAAAATTCATATATTGTCGCCGGCATACACAAAACACATATCTGTTTTTACTAATATTAATAAGTTAAGTATAACTTCTAATAACAAACGTATCTAAGACAAAAGTTATATAACTAATATCGGACTTCTATAACACAAAAAAAAAAAGATAATTTCCCAATAACTAAATGAAAAATTGTATTTCCTACCTTTGACAAAGTAAACTTCAGTATTTTATTTTAAAAAATCAGAAACTTGTTTTCACCAAAAAAATTTGTTAACAAATAGATGAATTGACGAAGTTTGATTTACAATGAAATCTTCAAAATCTCTAAACAATATCACGTAGGGCAACACATTTTTTTGGCTTCGGATTCCAGTAAAAAAAAAGCAATAAAAATAAATATTTAACCATTTGATCAAAAATACTTTTCCATTTTACCAAAATGTTTTGAAAAAACATCCATAATATTGGTGGGCAAGTTTATACCTAATGTTTTATAAATTGTAAACAAGTTTATTGGATGTTTCCAATGTACTGCAGAATATCATGGAGACATCCAAGAAAATTGGAAATGTTATTCTTCTCAACAAAAATATTATACAGATAGAAATTGTAATTAAATGAGATGATGATATAAGTGATTAAGTGAGACAAACCAGTTATAATGGCAGTGAGATGTGACGAAGGGAGATAGGTATCTTGTGTAACTTGTTCAGCTGTAGATCTTGAACCAAACCCATTTGGTCCAGCAATTCCAGCTAAGTACTTAAGGGTTCCCTTCATCAGAAGAGAAGAGGAAAGACAGAGAGAACCGAATGAGGAAGATATTGTAGCTGATATTCAATACAATTCTGATCACTCATATAGATGAGGTTCATGCACACACGTATCTATATATACACAAATACTTGTGTGTTTTTTGTTTTCATTAAAAAAAAAGTAATTAAAACTACTTGATTGCTAGATGGTAACACCTCACACGAGTACTCGCTCATGTTTCTTTTTCTTTTGATCACCAACACTTTATTACTTTTACAGAGTTTGTATGTACAGATAAAAACAAAAGAATTAGTGACTTTTCTATACACTACTAATAAATTTGTTAAATGAAAAGCTTGTCTCATATATGTTTTTTTATAAATACATTTAATGTGATTTTGGCACATCCCTTTTGAAATTAGTTCACATCCTGTTACCTAAAGTCAATAGTATGTAAATTTTAATTATATTAATAAATTTAAAAGTAAAACTACAGACATCAACATGCTACTTGATATATGTTCTTCCATTTTAATTTCTTTTAAATAATTAATACAATTTAACATTTTGTAAGAAGTTATATAATACAAAAATATTGTTTCTTAACGGCAAAAACCCGTCGGAAAAGATTATTTCCGACAAATGTTTTTAAAGGAACTTGAATTATATAACTGTAAATTGTATAACATATGCTAATGCATAGATATGGAACTCTATATTGAATAGAACTCTATAGATTTTTGTTAGGTTTGATGGTATAAGAGTTAGGATTCAGATTTCATTAATTTTTAGGGTTAATATTTTTTGAATATTGGGTTTAGTTATAATGTAGGATTTAATTAGAATGTGTATAATGAAGGGTTTATGTAAAAATACTTGATCTGTTAGTGTTCCTTAAGTAACATAGTGTTCAAGTTGATTTGCTTTTAGCCTTTTTAGCTTTTTTAGATTTTATTGTTAGTTTTTCTTAGGAAATTTTAATATTGTTTGGGTTTAGTATCTTCCGGATATATGTAGGTTTTTGCCGGTTTCTATTATATTTATTTGGATGTTTAAGTTTGAACGATTTGAATTACTCTACATATTATCAGTGAAAAAGCCAAGTGCCTTATGAATTATTAAATATATATTTAACTATTTTTTGTCAATAATTAGATCGACATGATAATACATAAATCAATTATATATATTATATACATATCAATATAACACTTTATGATAAAATTACAGTAATCTAGAATTAGCTACACTAAGACATGAGAATCCAATTTAATCTAAAAAATGATGATTTGGTTTTTATCTAATATCTAATTTAATCCTACCACGAACCATGCAATCAAACTAAGCAATACAAGGAACCAAAAGAAGAACAAACTACTACTAAGACTTAAACTAAGAAAGATAATTCAAATACTCATTATCTAATGACTCATTATCTAATGACTCACACATAACTATTAAGAAACCAAAGGACAAACAAACAACACAAGATATAACGGAAACATGAAGAAATTAAGGAGAAAATCACCAGACTAGATCATGAACTCAAGATCCAACACAAGTTTTTCAAAACTTTTTCTCTTTTTTATCTTTAAATTATTCTAAGTGATTACAAATCTAGGTTTAAATGTTTTAAAAGCAATACTGGTTGACGCAGGACAAATCAGATTAAATCTAATTAAGTATAACATAGAGATGATGGCATATGTTAGTCACAGTGGCCTAGTGGCCGCTCTGGAGCTCACAGAAGCCTTGTCTTATCATATGTTGATGGTAGCGGTCATGAGCAGCGGCTAGAGGGCCATTGTGGACTCACAAAAGCCTCGTTTCCTTTCAGACTGATTGTAACGGTCTGGGGCAGTGGCTTCTAGAGAGCTAGTGCACTCCACAACGGTCCAAGCAGAGGTCTGATGGTTGGTGCGAGTTCACAGAGACTTCTCCATGCTTCTGGTTGGTCTCATCAGTCAGACTCAACAGTCTAAGGGTCGGTATAGACTCATTTTTCTCCCTTGCTTACTACATCATTTTCAAACACTCATACTCCAATCAAGTCTCCACTTCACCTAAAACAACTCAAATATGATGGAATATGCAACTTGAACTAGCTAGGATTCTAAATTCAAATAGATGCAAAAGATTAGACTAAAAGAAAAATAAATGAGTCCTAAATGATGTTAAATGAAAAAAAAAAATTAATGAATTCTAAGTTTAAAAATGCAGGGTTATGTGTGTATCACAAAATCTTATCTACAGTCCAAACTTTAATCCATGTAATGCAGGGTTATATGTCTATCTCGAGTCATAAGGTTGCATAGGTGAATACAAAAATTTATCTAATAGATAAAAAAATGTATAAAGTTTTGTAATTTGTTTAAATTATTAGAAATTATAATTTATTTAGTCCCTACATGTTTTTATGTAATTTTTTATGAGGTGGTCTAATATTTTAGTGTAAATATTGTTGATAGTGGATTCTAAATCTTAATCAAAATTTCGCGTAGCCCTACCCATTATATATTCGCACTTATGAAAACCCTCGTGTCATTTATATTTGTTGTGTATTGAAGCTTTCCAGATTCTGTTTTCTATTCCATTTGAGCAAGTATGTAATTTAATTAAGCTTACCACCAAAAGAATTACATTAATCATGCAAAAGAAAAATGACTAAAAGAAAAAGTATTTGTCAAACGTTTAAAAACTAATAATAATAGGTAATATGTGATTTATGTTTATTGATTAAATATTTTTTGACAAATAATTTTTTAATAAACTTTTTTTGTACAATGATTGGATCAAAAAATCTTGAACTATAAACTAATTTTTAAATCCTATCATATAGAAATACTCGACTACTTAAAATCAAACGCTAATTATTAATATTCTAGAAATGGACATTAACCTTTTGATCAAACTAACTTCTATTTTTAAAAATAAATGTATAGAAAAACTATTTGGATAAATTTCAAAATTATTTGCATGTAAGGCATGCTCTCTTTAATATCAATCTTTAATTGTTGATAATATCACGTTTAATAAAATATAAATAGTATCTTTCAAATGAAAAAAATGATGAAAGAAGTTATAGTGTTGGCGGTTTATTTCTACTTCAAAATTTCGATATAACAATAGATCAACATATATTTAGACCATCTGTCAAATTCCATCTAAAGTATGCATGCAAGGTCTAATTGCACCCAAAGTTAAATAGTAACTATTGAATTCCACGCATAGTATACAAAATCGGTCTAATTGCACAAATTGCTGGATAATTATGTTTTGGTTGTAAACCAACAATTGGTTATGATCTTAAATCATTAATTAACGAAATCTAAACCCGACTAAATCTCAAATTGATAGCTGAATTTGAGCGGGTTAGGATAAATGTTGTCTATTTGAGATTTGGTCGGATTTAAAATTGGTTTAGGTTCGGTTAATTAATGGTTTAAAATCGTAACCAATTGTTGGTTTACAACAAAATCATAATTATCCAGCAATTTGTGCAATTAGACCGATTGAGTATATTATGTGTAGAATTCGTTAGTCACTATCCAATTTTGGGTACAATTAGATTTTGTATGCATACTTTAGATGAAATTAGACAAAAGATCAAAATATAGGTTGATATGTTGTTATATTAAAACTTTGGGATGTAAATACCCAAAGTTACACTTTCAACATAAAATTAAATTAACGAATTTGTTTGGTTAGTTTAAATCTTGAAAATAGTTTCCTTTATATATAATATTTCATGTAAATAACGAAAAAATGTAAAGATGGAGAGAATTACTTTTTTGGTGGGGAACATTGGACCAATTTCTCCCCACACGCATGCATTCTTTGACAACGAAGATCAACCAATTTTGTCTTCTATCTTCATTATTACTTGTCTCTTCTTATCTCAATCTTTTCTTTCTTTGTTTTTTTAATACGAAATTATATGTTAATTAATACGACACGTTTATGCCATATATTTTTCTATCATGCGAACTAAAATGACATAACAATAGCAACATAATCTCATATTGAGTTATGAATCTTACCCTCTTGAAAAAACGAAAGTTTTTGGACAATAATGTTTGATGGGACAAAAAGTCTTTTCGGAATCGTGGAATTTTTTAAATATGTTATACTCATTCCCATTACACATCATAATCACAAAACAAAATTTCGACCAATATTCCTAGTTCTAATTGGTAACCCAAAAAAGATTTTTTGTGTCAGAGTTTTGGGTAGGATCATTGTTTCCTTGTCTAGTCAAAAATTTCAGATATAAATCTTACAGATTTTGTTGAGTTATGAATCTTACCCTCTTGAATTTTTTTAATCTAGATAAGATCCAATTCTCTAATTAAACTCTATTATGCAGGGTAACACAATTATATATAGTTACACTTAACCACTTAAACAATGTATTTTCGCAATTTAATATTCTTTTTGTCTTAGTTAGTCTTATTTAGTAGTTCAACTCGATTTATATTTGGATAGTATAGAGAATTATATGATTTATATCTAATTTATCATATGTTAAAGTCAGAGTCTTGATCTATTATCACGTTGGTTACAAAGGTATAATTCAAATTTTCTTTTAAATAGTCTTTTACTAATTATTGCTTTAGAAAGGAAGTTAGTTTGTATCTACTGGGTCTTAGACCTCTCTAGGCTTTATTATCTTTGGATCTTATTAAATCTGGAAGTATTCTCTCTTTAGAAGAAAACTTTTCAAAGTTTGAAGTGAAATCAATCGATCTTCAGCTATTTGCTATTTGGTGTTTCAACTGCCTTTCATAACTATAGAAGTAGGAATAGTTCATCACTTTTTTTGGAAACAAGAATTCATTTCCAGCCTTTATCAAACATTTCATTGTGTTCGAATTACTCCACATGAACCAGTTTTTAGTTATTAATGCTTTGTATTTTGTTCCTTATGCTAATATATTCAAAACATTTAGTTAATGGAATTAGTAGTTTGACCAAAAAAATAATCTATCATCAAGTTTTTTATTTATCATGTTATATAATTAAATTTCGATTTTTATGCACATGCCTAATTTTCACCATTGGTTGGCTTAGCAAGAGTAAGTTTATGTTTTGTAGTTTTTCCTGTTTTCGACATGCATATGATTTTGTTCCTATTAAAAATCAAATTAAGGAATGATGTGTTGAGCCTTGTTTAGGTCCATTCACCATTAGGTAGAGTAACTTTCATTTCTGTTGTCTAATTGCCTCAATGGTCCTACCACGCGTGCTACGGAGATCAATACAATGTGGTACATCTTATTTACCCTCTCTTTCCTTCTCCAACATTTAGTGGGTTAGTTAAATGTTAGATTTTGTAAAGTTAGACGTATAATCGAAATAATTTTATACATCGACCAAACAAATCATCTATTCTCGACCAAAAAAAAAAAAAAACAAATCATCCATTCGTCCAATGGTGATCGAGAAAATCTTTTAATCCACTACAACAAAAAAACAGATTTGCAACGCCTTTTTTCGTTGCTAATTCGTTGTAAA